>JBBPUL010001093.1:0-11697 GCA_038094675.1 Spongispora temasekensis
TTTTGTAGTAGACTGTCAACAGTAGTGTCTTTTCTTTTCTTTCTTTTCTTTTTTAACTTTATAAATGAGAATGTGCACATGGATACTTATTTGTCGGCTTAGTGGCTTAAGCCTTACGCTTCGAAACTGTAGCCACAAAATTTAGCCGAGGCTTGGCTAAATCTGCCGAGCCGTTATAACGGCTTTTGCGGCTCAGCTTCAGCTAGCTCCGGCTTTTCAAGCCCCGCAACACTAGAGCTGATGCTTTATCAAGGTGACCAGATTATGGTGATGCTGTGCAGAACCTTAATGAAAATATCACGGTATTACCACCACAAGTTATTATAAATGATGTACATTTGGAATCGCCTTTCCTGGAGAAACTACAGAAAATGTCTAAAAATCTAAAAATACCTTCATCTGTGACTTGTTGGTTCGATGAACAGCAATCTGTTTTTATTAATAACTCCAATCGCGTATTTGTACCTCCAGGTTTGAGGATAGAACTTCTCACCTTATATCATAATTCTCCAATCACTAGTCATGCTGGACAACAACAAACTTTATCTACAATCTCTTGGCATTTCTTTTGGCCTGAGATGAAAAGAGAAATAAATGACTACGTCGATCGTTGTCAAATCTGCGCACAATCTAAGTCTTCATCTCATCCTCCAGCAGGAAAATTAGCACCTTTACCGATTCCTAAACATCCCTGGAAGGATATCTCCATCGATTTTATCTCCAGTTTCCCCACAGTAAAAGGCCTAGATGCCATCTGTGTGGTAGTAGACCAATTCTCTAAAGAAGTGGTGTTTACCACATGTTCGAAATCTATCAATTCCAAAGATCTGGCTATCTTGTTTCGAGATCATGTATGGTGTAAGCACGGGTTGCCTAAAATGGTAGTATCAGATTGAGGACCACAGTTCTCTTCAGCATTCACAACCAAGTTGTGTAAATTGCTTAAGATTGAGCAAAAGCTCTCTACTGCTTATCATCCACAAACAGATGGACAAACTGAGTGCGTAAACCGCGATCTGGCACAATATCTCTGATGTTATATATCCAAGAATCAGGAATCTTGGCCGGAATATGTCAAATTAGCAGAATTTGCGCATAATAACACCATTAAATGAGCTACTGGTAGCATACCATTTGCGGTAACTCGAAATTACATGCCGTGCATGGGATTTGAAATAAAAAATGATTCCTCTATTGCTGGTCAGTTCCAAACTGAGTTAGGAAAAGCACATGCTGAAGTAGAAAATGCTCTTCATGCTAATGCTGAAAAAATAAAAGTGCAGGCTGAGAAAAAGAGATTGGCCGCACCGGAATATCAAAAGGGCGACTCTGTCTGGTTATCTACAGATCACTTACAATTACCCTATGCTTCTGCGAAGCTTACACAAAAGTGGATTGGACCATTCCAAGTTTTGAAAACTTCTCCTAATACAGTCACACTGCAACTGCTGGCCAGAATAAAAATACATCCTACAGTCAATATTTCTCGTGTCAAACCATTCAGAGATCAATTGCCAGGACAACCCATCAGCAAGCCTGATGCGGTGCATATTTCCGAAGATGGTTCAGAAGAATTTGAAGTAGAGTCAATTTTGGATTCACGATCCACCCGACGTGGACTTGCTTACATATCTGGTCAAATAGAAAGGATATGACATCAGTGATGCCATGTGGCAACCAGCAGCTGATCTTGTCAATGCTCCTCTGGCTATTAAGGAGTTTCATCGTAGAAATCTGGCTGCACCTAGAAAAGTGCAGGGTGTCACTCTCCATGAATTTGCATCATTATTCTATAACTCTGGTTGATCTGGAATCTCAACCTAAAGACGGGGTAGTGTTATAATCATATTTAAACTCACCTCCTTTTTCTCAGCACAATGGTGTGGCATACCGCATTACATAATATGACATTAGTGGTCTAGACTGATCACATGATATGACATCAGCAATGATGTTAGAGGTCTGGACCTCCTTATCTCTTTAAGAATCTATGACATCATTAGTCTAGACCACCTCATGTTAGACACATATAGCTTACTAATGCCTCATGTATTTAATAGTAGTAGATATATATAAGACAGGCCAAGAGTCAAGCTGAGCCCCAGCTTTGACCTCTTGTGTCTTTGTGACCTAAGTCGTGGTCCCCCATCCTTAGCCCCTCTTCTCTTGTAGTTAGTAGAGGCCGATGGTCATGTCCTTTGTTAGGTCACTTCAGTGATTGATATTGACAACAAAGCCAGAGTGGCAAGTTAAATAAAGAATGGATAAGATATTATTTGTGAGATCTGGGACATGTAAGACATGCAAAAACTCGACTGCTCTAGCCCTCTGACCATCAATGACAGGGTGGAACACCACAGACCCAACACCAGCTGAGTAGACAACCAAGTTGTTGGCCAGAGTGATTGGCAAGTGAAGTGGGGTATAGTTGCGCAACCAATGGCGATGAGGGGTCATATGAGAAGTGGCACTGGAGTCTGCATTCCAACGATGATCAGAAAGGGGTGAGGATGATGAAGAGAGGACAGAGAGATCACTGCAATAAACAGATGTGGTCCTAGCATGTTCACCAGTGACTGGAGTAGTTTGAGCGACATTTGCAGCACTGGACTGAGCAGGAGCTGGCATCATAGAAAAAGATGAAAATTTGTAGGGTAGGCAAAGTGACTTTGTAGAATCGAATGACAATAATTAGAAGTTAGATAGAGAAGTGGAATCACCAATATTGATACTATTTAGGACCTATAAATGTGAAGAGAGCTATTATATTATCGGATATTGGTTCGAAAATCTCTGTTGTCTGCATATAGATGGCGCAAAGAATTTGGCCACTGAGGAAAAGAAGGTAAATGAACTAAAACCCTTTATATCTCTTCCTCTATAGGTTTCAACCACTACACTATTAGTCATATTCCCTCCAAACACTACCCCAACCTTGCCAAAACCTCTGGTAGTTTCCCATCTGTTGTTATTACTCCCACTGACATACACCATGCTATTTGACTTCTGAGTACTGAAAAGGCTGGAAATGCTGTCCAGATTGCCAAAATACTTCAGGATGTCAAGAACTAGTCCATATCCATATCTTCTCAGACCATTTGCCATTACCTTAGAAAGGCTGGTATGAAAGCTGTAGTAAAGCAAAAATGACTTCTTTTTTAATGCACCATAAAAGGCAAGATTGGACTTTGCTGTGGTCCATAAGAACTGGACTGTGGATTAGAAGCACGTCATATGGTCAGAAGAAACTAAAATTAATCACATTGAGTCAGATGGAAGGAAATGGGCATGGAAAAGTACAGAAGAGGGCCTCAGTAATAGGCTGATACAAGGAACTATAAAGTTTGTAGGAGGATCTATTATGTTGTGGGGCTGTATAACTTGGGAAGAGGTTGGATTGGCATACAGGGTTAATGGTAAGATGAATGCTAAGCTTTATGTGCAGATCCAGAAGAAGGAACTTTAGCAAACCTTGAAGTTTTATGGCAAAACTCATGATGACATTATCTTTCAGCAGGATAATGATCCTAAATATACAAGTAGGAGGGCCAAGAAGTGGTTTCAGGATAATGAGTTTGGAGTTATGGTAATACTGGCCTGCTCAGTCTCCAAAGAAGGCTGGCAAAGTATCCTGAGTTACCTAAAGGGATATTAGAGCTTTGGGAATGCATACAGGTGAGTGAGAGAAGATAGAGGTGGCTTAGTGCCAGGAATTGATTGAAAGCATACCTAGAAGGATTCAGAAGGTGCCTCATACTAGTTTGTAATACCCAATAGTTCAGCAACAAAACTGTTACAATGACATGGTGTGAAAGAATTGGCTGCATCTCCACAGCCACTGGGCCAAATCACATGACCCTGGAAACACAGTTGTAGGTAAGAGTATGTACATTATTTGTTCTCACCAAAGCTAAGTGAAATTCCCACAAGTGTTTGTGGAGTGCTTTGTGTTTAACTCCTAAAGTTTAGGGGCTTCAGTGTTAGGAGCTTTTGGAATGCTTGGACCACCTCAGGACGACTCTGGAGTCCACTGTAAGTAACTATATTCAAGTACACAAAGAAACAAGGAGTCTACTGACCTGGAGTCCACTGTAAGTAACTGAGAAGCGAAAAAGTGGGCTCCAGGGATGAAGTACCCAATGTGGCAAATAAAAAACAACAACTAGAAAGCCACATCGGAAATAGCCGAGCTTACATAAGCGTGACTGACGTGTGACAGTACTAGTGACAATCTGTCACAAATGCTAGTGTGTGACTCATTAGTGACAAGTGAGTCACACTAATGGTGATCAGTAGTGATCAGTAGCAAGGCCATAGAAAAAGATGAAAACTTGTAGGGTAGGCAAAGCGACCCTGTAGAATCAAATGGTAATAATTAGAAGTTAGAAGGAGAAGTGAAATCACCCATATTAATACTAAGCTGGGCATATCTTCTTCAGCTTTTACAATCTTTCAGTCAGTTCTGGGGTATGAGGGGAGGTCTTTGAAAGTAGGACACTTGTTGGAAATATGGCCCAGTTTTTGGCAGCAGAGGCAGAGTTCTTGTTTGAAGCAGCATTCATGCTCTTCAGAGGTAAGTTTCAAGATATGAATGGCATCAACATCCATGGCATTAGGGTCTTTGTCATGAATGATCTGAGTAGAGTGGGGGTCAAAGATGGGAGTCAAGGTAGACTTGTGCTGGTGAGCAACAAGTTTAGCATATTTGTGCTGGTCATTGAGAGAAGAGGCATTTTTGATCCAATCATCAATAGTTGAGAGAACAGTGTCTATAAGGTATACCTTTTCTAAGAGCAAGGAGGGAATTCTTGTAGAGAAATGGCTGCCTTGGTGAGCCCAGCGAGGCTAACCTGATTGCAAAACTCAGAGATGTATTGACTGAGTGATGGTTGGAAGATGCTGTTGCGCTGTTCATTAACACAGTAGATGGCTAACTAAGTCAGGGTATTGGTGGTAGTGTTGGAGCTTTCAAAGTGTGCTCTGAATTTCTTAATAAACTCATTCCAGGAGCCCAAAGTTTTGTTTGATCTTCTTATGCTTTCAGCAGTGAAAGTGTCTCAGATGCCCAGGTAACTTAGGGCATTTCCATCATTTATAAAGGAGAGGGTGAAGTAAACCTAATTTTCTTTTCATTGGTGGCATAGACATCGACATTCACAGCAAGGTATCATTGTATGGAGCAAAGCCAAGGCATAGCATCATGTTGTTTTCCTGAGAAGGACATGGGTTGGGTGAGGCAGAGCTCAGTGGATTTTGAAGTCATGGTGGTTAGGAGGTTAGGGCTTAGTAGTGATGGTGGTGCTGTGAGACTTTCTAAGCTAGGGCTGGGGGGTAAGGTGGATCTCCAAGAAGAGAAGGTTACAATGGATGGTAGGAGTGGGTGGAGATACCGCTTCAGAGGTGATGAAGAAGCCAAAATAGCTGCAAGCTACAGCAAGGGTAGTTGCATTTGAAGAGCTTGAGCCTTTCATTAAGACAGGTATGTGTAGCATCAGCTATAGACTCGAAGTGCAATCTAAAGCTACAAGATAAAGACAAGGGGCATAGGTTTGGATTCAAGCATAATGCAAGGCAATGGATCACTACTCTGCCTTTGCAAGTATGTAGTGATGGTAAAGACAATGGCAGAAGATCCTCGAGTAAAGATGCTACAAGGCCAAGAGGGTTCTTAAGGAGAGCAGAGGGGAGCGAGAGGGTTAAAGATGCAATAGATTGCTATCTTGAGTAGGCTCAAGCTGGAGTATATGGCTTGTGCTACACCTCTATTTATATGTATGAATGAGTCTTTGCACATAAACCAAGCTATACACTAGTGTAATAAGAGAGAAAACCAAAAAGGGAAAATGAAAGATATAGAAAAGAAGTCATATATATGAGATATGCACAACCATGAAACTGGTTAAAAGAAATGCTGTGTATGGTTAAGTAATACATTGTGACAAAGAATGAAGATGATCAAGGAAAAAGAGGGGTGAATCATAACATCATCTATGCTTTGAACAAATAGTGATATTATTTGATTAGACATTCAATCTGGACTGACCATAAAAATCTTGAATACTGGAAAAAACCACAAACCTTGTCACTACACCAAGCTCAATGGCATGCTCTACTATAAGAATTTAACTATGTCCTTATCTATAAACCTAGTTTAACTAATAAATGTGCAGATGCCTTATCTATATAGATGCTCAAATCATGGTGATGTAGTGCAGAATCTAAATGAAAATATAATGAATGGTATTACCACCACAGGTTATTAATAATGATATACATCTGAATTCTAGTACTATTCTTGGAACAGCTACAAAAAATATCTAAAAATCCCATTCTCTGTCACTTGCTGATTTGATGAGTAGCAGTCTGTTAATATGGGTGATTCCACTTCTCCTTCTAACTTCTAATTATTACCATTTGATTCTACAGGGTCACTTTGCCTACCCTACAAGTTTTCATCTTTTTCTATGGCCTTGTTACTGATCACTACTGATCACCATTAGTGTGACTCACTTGTCACTAATGAGTCATACACTAGCATTAGTGACAGATTGTCACTAGTACTGTCACACGTCAGTCACGCTTATGTAAGCTCGGCTATTTCCAATGTGGCTTTCTAGTTGTTGTCTATTATTTGCCACATTAGCTACTTCATTCCTGAAGCCCACTTTTTCGCTTCTCAGTTACTTACAGTGGACTCTAGAGTCGTCCTGAGGTGGTCCAAGCGTTCCAAAAGCTCCTAACACTGAAGCCCCTAAACTTTAGGAGCTTAACACAGTCTATATTTATTAATAACAACAACTAAGTGTTTGTACCTCCAGGACTGAAAATAAAACTCTTAACTTTATGCCATGATTCTCCCCTTGCTAGACATGCAGGACAACAGAGAATATATTTAATAAATTGCACAACATTTCTTCTAGCCAGAAATGAAAAAAAAAGTAAATGACTATATGGATCACTGTCAAATATTTGCACAATCAAAATCAACCTCTCATTCACCAACTGAAAAATTACACCCTCTTTCTATTTCTCAGTGCCTCTGGCAGGACATCTCCATGGACTTCATATCAGAATTTCTCATAGTACATGGACTAGATTCCATATGTGTTGTGATGGATTAGTTCTCAAAAGAAGTCATATTTGTGCTGTGTGCAAAAACCATTAATTCCAAGGAACTTGCAGTTTTATTTAGAGATCATGTTTGATATAAACATGGCCTACCCAAAAGCATCATTTCAACCAAGGACGGCAGTTTTCCTCAGCTTTCATAGTAGAACTATGTAAACTATTAAAAATTAAACAAAAATTGTTGATGGCCTATCATCTGCAAACAGTTGGACTAACCAAGCATGTTAATCACGATTTGGCACAATATTTAAGACGTTATGTGTCCAAAGATCAGGAGTCTTGGCTGGACTATATTAAACTGGCAGAATTTGCACACAACAACACAGTCACTCATGTTACTGGTGGCATACCCTTTTCCATCACATGTAATTATATGCCTCGAATGAGATTTGAAATCCCTAAAACAAACATCCTTGACTGCTGGATGATTTATATCTCAAATAGAAGAAGCACATACTGAGATTGAGCAATCACTCAAAGCAAATGCAGAAAAGATGAAAGTGCAAGCTGAAAATAAATGCTCAGTTGTACTAGAATATGCCATTGGGGATTCTGTCTGGTTGTCTACAGATCATCTACAGCTACCTTATACTTTACTGAAGTTCACACAAAAATGGGTTGGATCTTTTGAAATCTTAATGGACAAGCATATAGGATTTTCTGTCCAGTTACCGGATAGAGTCCCATCCATAGACTTTCTTCGCAGATAGAATGAGACTGCAGTCCCATTCCTGTCTTCCCATTCATTAGGTAAAATTATGAGTTGAGCTTTATTCTTTACAATAGATTGATACATTTCAAATGGAACATTACCAGAAAGAGGAAGTTCATCTTCGGAAATACCCATTGGGAGCAAGACTTTCTTTTTGAAAAAGATCGCATTACTTTAATATCTTTCTTTCTGATAAAATTTATAGTTAATTCATTCTCTCTATCTCTTATTCATTGCTCCCTTAACTTAATTGGACTTCAGTGTCTTCCCATTCATCAAAGTCATCTCTACCACAACATGTCTCTCTTATCAAAGAACAGATCAGATCAGTATCTTTTCTTTCTGATTATAATTCTGGTCCATTCATTTTTTTGACATTTCATTTTAACTTGCTACATTGCTCCTCTATAACATACTCTCCAGGGCATTCATCCTCTATAGGAAAAAAGTCCAACATCTCTGCTGCACATTCATCCTCAGAACCAGATATTAAAATCTGGAAAAACAAAATAACTGCAGATTCATTGTGAGCCTGATTTAGATATGCTTTCAAAAATGCCTATCATTGACTCTGCGGAGAGGGTAGATGAGAGTCTCACGTTACGATTCAGATGAGTATCAATCTTCTAATGATGAACCTATTCTTCGAGGCCAGGACCATACAGGCACTGAGTCAGGTAGAGATTCAACTGTCGATAACCACTCTGATGCAGCCCTCAATAATTAGATCAGCTATCAAAGAGATTAATACAGTAAGAATTATGTTGATAAAATACTTTAGTTTAACTGATGAAACCTTGTTAGAATGAATAATCTCTGGGAGCATCATGAATCTTTTTTTTTTAATAGCTGGTATATCATCATAAAGGACTCCAAGTATCATTTTATCGATCTCTTCATGACTTCCTCGACCTCACCTCCAGAACTGGAAGAGATAACACGATTCCGATCAAATTCTGGGATCTTTTATGATCCAAAGGTCCCACTGTTAAGCTCCTAAAGTTTAGGGGCTTCAGTGTTAGGAGCTTTTGGAACGCTTGGACCACCTCAGGACGAAATCCTAATCCTCCAATTCCTGGATTGTATTTTGATGCTGCATGGAGTGACTGGAATGGCCTCTTATATTGGAGACGGATTTCTGCCTTGTTTGCATGGCCAGTTTCTAATCTGAATCCAATAGTCACTGCATATGACTTTCCGATTTTAGGATAGAATGGATTCGATTGTCCAATTGCAGTTTCTATCACTTAGTATCTGCTGGAATCTGGCCCAGATGCATACCTGAAATCAATTCCAGGAAGTTGATCACCCTATGTATACTGCCCTCATGTCATGAGAAAAAGTCTCTTGCAATGTGTTTGCACAAATGCCTGGAATTGTTACAGTTGGTGGAAGGCATTCAAACACATGAAGCAATAGTTAGAAGAACGATCTGAAGATGTCCTCAATCTTATCCACAATGGTGGCATAGATAAATCTAATCGAGTGATGGCACTCATAGTATGTAATGCTCTCCAGATCCATGGACAGGTGCATGGAATGTTGTTCACATTTGAAACCAGACTCGGTGGCACCTTTTAGCTCTTCTGACTCTTCTGACTCTTCCAACTCTTCTGACTCTCCCAAGCATTCCGATGGTCAGACCATTGATCTCGCCATGCCCCATCTTTCGGAATACCTGAAAAGGCTAAAGATTATGTGAAAATGCTCATAGACGTGCCTTTCTCAAGCCCAGATACCCTAGAAAGTACAAGCAAGATCTCTTCCTCTGCAGCCTTACATCCCACTATCCATGGATCATTCTTTCGAAGATTATCTAGAAGGGCTGACTGTGGAGGATTTACAATGGACAATACATAAAAGAGAACAGAAACAAGATTTCGGATTCTGAAATTCGATCAAATTGGGAGTACTTCAGAGATTATGGCTTCAGGCTTCAGATTTTGCCATCACCTTAATCAACAAGATCTAATTCTGGTTCAAGACCATATACTTCCAGTAGGCGAAAATATGTTTCAGGATCCATCCTCTTCTGATGAAACTGTGGTAAATCATCTTTCCACCGATTATACTGGCTGACTGCTGCAAGTTAATGTTGATGATGCCAATGCATTTCTTGGGTTGGAAGAGATGTCAAATTTTGTACACCTCCTCTTACAAGGCTGAGCTCTTTATATGTGGAAGGAATCCAATGCAAAGAAACTATGTATGTACATTTGCCTCAGGCTGGAATGTAATGCAGTATTGATAACCACTGGCAAATCTGAACCACCCTAGACATCAATAGCATCAGCTGGGTCACTCATTACCTTTATGTACGACATTCGCTCAAGATCCATGTCATGCCATTTTTTGGAAATAAGCCACCTATTCCGAAGAACAACCACTGTGATATAGAAATATTATTTCCCCAGTCAGCCATCAACAAATATTTTGGCAGATGCTCTGAGTGGTTTACCAAATCTGTTTCGATTAGTACCATTCCCCATATTTATTTCACCCAGACAGAAGATGGCTCTGGAAGTGTCAACATTTATGTCACATTTCCTCACATGATGCACAAGAATCTCCACACTGATGATGCAGCAACCCTCATTCTGGCTCCAGTACAAACTGTCTTACTCTGTCAAGTCCTGTTGCCTGCCATAAGGTCCTGTGCACCTCAGAAGATCTATAAATATTCCAACTTCACATATGAAGAGTAGAGATAGAAAGTGATTGTGAATAACCAGGTTAAGTCTTTCAGACCCTTGATCTGGAAATCATTGAACATATGATCCATCATATACAACTTCTCATTTCTGAAAGTTATGAGGGCCATCTGAACTTATTCGGTTCCTTCTTCTTTATCACAGATGTGAGAGGGATCAAGCTTAACACTGTCATGATTAGAGGATGTTCCTTGAATCCTTTGGTTACACTCTATGAGGAGATTCCTTCCTTGGATTGGGAATATATAATGCACTGTAAAAACGGCCAATTGGTCTTGGACTTGGGTATTTCATATCATCCAGATCCTATAGATGGACAACCACTCATTGGTTTATGGAAACTCAATTCGATCTATGCCTCATATGTTAAGCTCCTAAAGTTTAGGGGCTTCAGTGTTAGGAGCTTTTGGAACGATTGGACCACCTCAGGACGACTCTGGAGTCCACTGTAAGTAACTCTATTCGAGTACACAAAGAAACAAGGAGTCTACTAACCTGGAGTCCGCTGTAAGTAACTGAGAAGCGAAAAAGTGGGCTCCACTTAGACATCCAGGAAACTGCACCACTACCCATCTTGACAACATATGCACCTGTGGATCGACCACTGTCCTTGCAACCTGCATGATTGGCATCAGAGAAGGCGATGAATGGCTCAGAAATGGATGAGTCTGGAGTATAAGTGATGCCATAGTGGATGATGGTATGCTTGACATAGCGAAGAAGGTGCTTGACAGCGTTCCAATGGATAACACCTGGATTGATGTTAAAGGAGGCAAGCTGGCCTACAGCATAGGCGATATCTGGACGAGTAGTGCAAGAGAGATACTGCAGACACCCTACAGCACCTCCATAGTTGATGCTGTGCATGAAAACCTTTTCTTCTTCAGTCTGGGGACAATGGTCACGAGTGAGGACAAGTCCAGGATCCATGGAAGTCGAGACCGTCCTAGATTCTAGCAAACCGAAGCGATCGAGCATATCAATGCAGTATTGGCGCTGGGAGATAGTAAGAGCGTTCTAACGATTTGACCTATCTCTATCAATCTTGATCCCCAATATCTCCCTGGTGGCTCCTAGATCGCGCACTTTGAAGTGTTTACGAAGGTCCTCGAGCATCTGGGTGATGGCTGGCATAAAGGCTGAAGC
>JBBPUL010001095.1:0-11685 GCA_038094675.1 Spongispora temasekensis
GCTTACATACACAAACTAAGCCACTCTCAAACCACAACTCGAGCTTTTTATAACTTGGCTCACAGCTCAAGCTACTGCATGGCTTGAACCAGCTTGAACCAGCTCGAAACCAGCTCGAAACCAGCTCGAAACCAGCTCAAGTTCAGGCTTCATACAACACCAGGTGAATTGTGAACAGCGGAACCTAGATATGCGGCTGCCCCAGCAGCCCCCATGATGCACCTTCACAGCACTTGTCAGCCTACAAGTAACAGATTGTACAGATTGTACACAGAATTACTATAGACTATGTACCATTTACTGAGAAACCGACCAGATAAATAAAAAGGACATTATGCACTTCAAGCTTGTGGTGAATTTTGTCAATGCGGGCAGCCCATAGTGGAATCATACTTCGCCTTGAGCCATTGGCTGTGTAACATCTCAGCTTTCAGATCAGATAATTGCACACAAGTGAGATGACTTACCTGCTCCTCAACATTCTGGGGTGATAGTGGCATCATGCGGTCGCTTCCGAGGTGTCTTCGTTGCCACCATAGTTACCGGTGGACAAGGAGAGACCAAGTCTTCCCTCCAATAGGCCCACTCCAACAATTTGGCAGTGAGAGGGAGCAGGGATTCACCGTCTTCATCTCGAAGAGCATTAAAAAGGGATCGGACATAATTGTAATCCTGCTTGTGTGTAAACGAGAGGTCGCGCGCATAGGTAAGGAAAGTGGCAAATGGCGATGGCAAACAGTCACAGAGCTGAGTAATTGGAATGTCTTTTTTTCCTTCCCAACACGTCGTCGTTCAATGTAATGTTGCAGTCGATCCAGGGGAGTGATCCATGCACAAGGTAGATGAAAATGTAGGCGAGTGCTTCCAAGTCATCCCGACAGCTGAGTTGGACACCCAAATGATGATTGATTGATGCGAAAGCAAGAGCGCTAGGAATGGGAAAGCCACTGCGGAACGGGGCATGGGCATAGGTTTGCGGATCTCTGTAGCACTGAGCAAGGCTGAAGTCGAATAAATAAAGTTGGTTGACTACTTGTCCAGGGGAAACAGGTGCGATGAGAATATTCTGAGCACTGATGTTGGTGTGCACATAGCTATGAGAATGGACATGTTCGAGAGATGTTATCTGGCAGTTTTTCATAATGTAATAAATTGATATACTCGCTAGACACTTACCAGCTGCTCTGCCAGGGTGGCAACCATCTTTGCTGGCAACCGTCGCCCACTCGACTTGAAAACGTCATGCAGCATTGGACCCAGATCCTCGAAAACAACGACATCGTGTTCATATTCCATCCCAGATGGGCCAGACCAAATGACCTCGGGTATACCTTGAAGACGTGAAGATCGCCAAGAATGGTGCATTCATGTTTCAAGGGACACGAATGAAGACTCGAGCGAGGACGGGACTTCACAAGGACTATGTGATCATTGTTAATGAGGTCAATGGCTCGAAATACGCTACCTGTGAAGTTGCTCAGCTCAAAAATCAGGTCCGAACAGGAAATTTCTTACTTTGAGTGCATGTCCCTATGTTTTGCCTTAGCTTGAACCTTCCATCGATACGTTCAAGATGCATGACTCAAAATGGTTTGCAAAATAATTGCGGTGCGCAACTAGCTTTTCGTGTCAGCAACACCCCACTAGCTGCCATTGTTGTGCTATGTAGTAAAATGATGCGACGCCATCGAGATCTTGCACAGAAAACAGTGAAGCTATCCATTCAACCTGCAGTGCTGCAGCCTGCTCACTGTCCTTGAATTCGTTTCCCCCCTGCTGCCACCCGATATGATGAATGCCAAGTTGGATAGCTTGGCACTTTAATCTGTCCTCTTTCAACAGATGACAATACTAGTATCGAAAATGTAACATTTGATCAACAATTCATTGTACTACTTGGTTGTGGCTCGTGAGCATACATCGTGACATTATAACATGTATAGATATGACAGTGATGGATAATCAGAAATTGACGAGAATAATGTCTTCCGCAATCTGGTCACCTTCCTCGTGGCCTGCATGACCGATGATGGTCTCCACCAGCTCGTCCATATAGTCTCCACTCGCTGGCTCATCGGGATCATCGTCAACCAAACTGCATTGGTCAAGCTTCATTCCCTCCGTGAAGGTGAGTCAGCGTTTCTTGAAGTCGTATTTCAACATTTGCAGCGCTTCCATAAGCGTAGGGCCAATCCGATTTCGCTTCTTGGTATCAGTTTCTGCACTGGAAGAAAACACACGTTTGCAAGGGACAGATGAGGCTTGTATTGGAAGGTAGTCTATGGCGACGGCAAAGATTGTGGGATAGGTCTTCCACTTGCCCTGTAAATTGTTGATAAATTATCAGATACCAGACACAGCGACCCGTCAAGACTGACAAATGACTTACCTCCCAGAATTTCAAAGGGTCGGAATCCTCCTCCCAAAGATCGCCGTTGATATAAGTAGAATAATCTTCGTCGGTTGCTGTCACTGTCCCAGATTGGGAGTTTGGCACTCTGTTCTCCATGTCTACAATGTTGATGCCAAATTGTGTGGCAAGAGAATCAATGGTGTGGGCAGGCGATTTACCCCTTTGTTGAGTAACTATGAGTGTTGGATATTTCTGTCGATACCGATACTCTTGCATCTACAATACAGACAATTAATACCCGGATCACATTTTCTCTGCCTGGCAGGCGTTGTGGACCTCACAGCTCGCCTGTCAACTTACCATTTCTAACACCATTTTTTCAGCTGACGCACGGTAGTCATCATCCCAATGGCGCCTGATCCATGACATATGGATAGCAGGATCAATAACTATGACATTTGATCAGTTTGACATTGTCACGACTATGAAATGAAAAAGCTTACACATTGCAATGACATAGGCACGGGTGTCGTCCATACGCTTGTAGTATTTGGTTGCCCATTCGAGACCGAGATCAGTCCATGGATTTACACGAGGCATTGTTGTCCCTAACGTTTCCCAAGCAGACATGAACAGCTCAAAACAGGGTACTGCACTACCCAACCGAGGCAGAGACTCGCTAGACATGCGCTGTTGAACCCTATGGGGAACCTATCCAGTCAATTTGTCACTGCATTCTGTGGAACTCAGTTTGGTTCATATGGAATCTCACCTGGAGGATGTGTTCAAAATCTTGGAGGACCCGCCACTGTAGGGGAAGCAACACATATTCTTCCAATTCCTTCTGATTAGGCAGTGTGAGGAAGTAGTTGACAGCCTTTAATGTAAATGTCAAAGTTAGTGAGATATGACCACACGCTCAACATCTACAGATGTCATGTACCAGACGCAAAGCGCGAAGACAGTTGATCATTGTGTACGTGGAATCCCAGCATGATTTCACATCGTGCAGGAGTTCCAACTCGGGAACCTGCACCACATCACCTGTGGGGCCTTTGAACCAACCCTTGATGTTACCTGTTTTGACAGTGTCCGTGAAGTCATCGCGGCGAAGGCCAGATGCACAAATGACCCAGATGATGTCGCGACCAATTGAGATAGGATATGATCTGACAGCATCTGCATATGCCTCACGTTCTTCTCTGTCAGGGAAAGCATCAAGCCAAGCCTCAGCAATGGAAGCGAGGTCGGCATCTGTAAATCCTTTGGTGACATGGGTAACATGAATGTGCATTATGTGGAGAAAGCACATAACAAGGTGATCACGTGCATCAAACTCTACATCCCGCTCACGAAGCAGGATTTCGAGCTCATGCATGCAGGTCTTATTGTTGCTTGCATTATCCATTGTAAAATGTCCGACCTAGGGACATAAGATATTGTATTAGTCGACTGCCCTATCACGCTTGGATCGTTTGATTGTATTTACCTTTGCTGTGGTCCTTGAGCGATCCATCAGATAAAGTATCGTCTTGGCGAGTGATTTGCCTGTGTGGCTTCCACGAATCCGATGGAATGCCAGTAGAGCCGATCTAAGTTTCAACTCCCCCGTTAAAGGTTCTTCTGCAATCCAATGTGCAGTCAGCGCAAGAAAAGAACGTCGGTTATCATTGGACCAGATATCAGTGGTGTGTGATATGCATCCAAGTGAGCTCTGATGGGGAGCATAATCAGTATAAAGTGACATTTGCAGTGAATGCATCACAGTGGAACATATGTTCAAGTCTGCCTTTAGCAAAGCAAAGTATCGTTTCCAAGCGCTGATAATTTTGTCACAGATTTGTGTGTGATGAGGGATTTCGGAATCCTTGAGGTCCTGGCAGAGGAGGAGGAGGAGAAGTGTTCGAAATTCTTTGCACTCAACCACATTCAGGGACTAGTCAATTATTGAGTAAACGGAGCATGAGCGAGAAGAGAAGAACATGCCTGGTCATCCGCAATGATGAAAGTGACAAGGTGATCATGTAGCTCTTTCAGCAAGAAGGGAGGGATTGCGGAATGTTCGCTAGAATGGATGTTAATTGAAGCCTGCAGAAGGTGGAGAGGCAGGGAAGCCAGTGTTCCACCACTCTCCAATGCTGCCCTGATCTCCTGAAGAGTGTAGCCACGACTCATAGCACTCTTGACACTTTCCAGCCAGATCGGCCATCCATGTGCTTCTGCAAGGATCAGATATTCGAGTAGGTGGTGGTGATCGATGTGACCACGAAGTACAGACGTCCCAGTGTTGCAGGAATATTGGAACGTATGTTTCAAATGCATTCGAGCCCACGTGACGGGATCGGCATCATGAGCCTCCCTACAATTGACACAACAAATATAATTAGTACGCGGATGAGCAGAGAGGGAGAGAACTCACTTGCAATATGTGCACACTGTGTTTTTGGGAGTCTTTTCAAAGAAATGATGAACATCCACTGTCATAGGGAGTTTCTCCTGCTCCTTTGTGTTGTAGAGGGGGTCACTGGTCAGATCTAATTGCATTGCATCGTCATTAACCTCCGGGCGGTGTGGTTGGTGGTGGTACCTTGGAGGCTTATCACTGGAGTCATCACCAGGATTAGAGAGCTCGGCGTCAATGTCAATCTCCTCTTCTGAGAGAGGGGCCATGCACTGAGGATGAACTTGCACCGGGACAGTGGTGGTTGCGGATGATGACTGCAAGCTGCGTGTGCGAGAGCAGGTCCGTGCGACCATCTGAGACTCAGATGTTGAATTCTGTCGAGACCATGATCGAGAACCTCTATTCTGGGCCTGAGGGGGAGGATCAAGAGCACCATCTGAGCCAGCAGGAGGATTAACGCGGCGAGGGAGTGGATGAGGGGCCATGTGGCAAGTTGGACAGGGAGCTCCGAGCCAACACCTGAGCTTTTTGTATGGAACCTAAGCATTGGAGGCATGTTGTGGTTAGTGCAAAGCAGAGTCCACGACGTGGCCATAGGATGACATACGTATTCACCGTTCGGATTTTGGATGTTGCCAATCGGCTGCAGCTGCCATCGATCGGCTCTGGCTTCGAGTTCAGAGCTACTGTACGTACGAAGTGCAATGTTGCAGGCATGATTTGAATCCGCAAGCTCATCAAGTTGTCGGCTGCCTAGTAGTTTCGGGTTGCCACAGTGACCAGTTCTGGCTTCACCGAGTCTAGAGCCCAGACTCTGCTCCTGTATGTATGAAGCATAATGTCGCACCTATTGGGGCTACCGCGGTGAAGTCAAGTCCATGTAGTAGTAGTACAATATATGTATCACGCAATAGAATTTTTTTTTAGTGGGACTCATTGTCAGTCGGCTGACAGAGTCACATTCAACATTTTTGGATTGCCTTTCATCGGGTCTGGCTCCAAGTCTACTAGCTAGTAATATTGTATGTACATCGTAAAAAACACTAGCATGCCAGTGGTACATAATATGACACAGAGAAGTCCCGATCGTTTCGAGAAAAAGCCAACTGCTACCTAATTTTTGTCAACGAACACGTTCCACAATATACGAAAGAAGATTTTCTGCACCTATTTGCGTTTCCGCACCCTCTATTTCTTGCTGGATGACACTTTATCCGCAGTTCCAGGACAGGGACCCCGAGCCAGGCGTGAGGTGTGCTGGGATGAGGTGGGTGGCTGGATTGAGCTCGAGCCTGCAGATGGCGAGTTGTCGATTTTTCGCTTCATACCCTCTGCAATCAACCCCGTGTTATTCCGCCATCTGAGGTAACACCGGTGCGCGGTGTGGAACATTGAGTCTTGCATGTCCATAAGAAACGACCACCAATCGACAGGGAAGGTTGTAGTTTCACTTGCAGTCCGAATCCCAGTGATTCTTGTGGGGTCAAGCTGGAAGCTTTCCATAGTGTTGGCCACACGAGAAAGCATACAGCAAGTTGCTTGATCAAGCATTGAGTTTACATTTGTCATTTGCAAGTCGGAGAACAATGTCTGTATTGGTAAAATGATCAATGATAGCATAGCATAGATAAACAAGACACTTACGCCTTGCACGTATAGTGGACCGCCCCCAGAGAAATCGAACGTACCATCGTTTCCATGAAGGAAACAGCGGAACGTAATGGACTTGATGTTGAGCCAGCATATGTCACCAACAGCAATAGGTGCTAGGGTAGGGATCACTGGTGACACGAGTGGTTGGAAGGCCAAGTAGGAGAGCTTTGGTTGGGAATGGAGAGGATGGTCAAGGGGAGGAGAATGGTGTTGCGTCTCTCGGATTGATATAATGAAGGCGAAATCCACCTCAGGGTACATTTTCACCACAGAAGATAGCTGCTGTTTCAATAACGACATACGAGAGCTGAACCTGACCTCTCCCACCCACAAGGGAATCCGATGTCCTCCACTATGGCTATGTGAACGCAGGTCTAGGTAAAAATCGGGGATGATGGTGGCCGTTTCTTCAGAGCCCTCCTCGTCACCAAGGGCAAGATTGGTACTGATATCCAGGGTAATGTCGTTGTCGTTGTATAACGAGACACTCATGAGCATGACGTTGACACGCTTGACAAAGTTGGTAATCACAATTTCGTGAATTTCGTAGGGTGCCATCACCACTAGTCGCTGGAGGTCGGGAAGGTATACAAGTCTAATTGAATGTATATTTAGCAGACGATTTTTAGACCCTACTGGACTACTCACTTTGGAACTTTGCGATGGTATTGATCTTCAGATGAAAGCATTGATACAATGTACATAATTAAAATCTCCCGGCGTGATGTCGTCGAAAACCTATAACAAATAAGAGATCTGGATTGTGGTTGTGGTATGATACTAACTAGTTCATAATAGAATGGAGTTTGAATGGCTTTCACAATGGATAGACGAAAATCTGTGTCGGCAGACTGAACAATCTGACTAAAGGGCGTCGAATCCGTGGGGCTGTTAGAACTGATGCTACGTGGAGGCCTTGCGGCAGGAGGCTGGAGTGGGCACTTGGTAAGTGGTGTTACCCTGTCAATCAAGGCTGTGGAATGAGAGGTAGGATCCTGGTTCAAGCCCTTGTCTTGGTCTTCCTCGGGAGCTAATTGCGTAAAAAGACAAGAAGTTTGTGATGAATGATTGCTGGACGTTGTCCAGTCGTCCAGGTTGCTTGTCGTAGGCATGGAAAGGGCACTGCAATGACTGGTGGGGGAAGCCATAGAAGTGGCATCTATGGAGAGCTGCGAGAGCATGGCTCATAAGATACAAGATGGTGTCAAGGCTCTTAAATCACAGGAAGGATATGAATCTTCTACCTCTTGTTGGAGGGAGATGACAGGGTAGGTAAGCAGTATGATTATGTCAAACTCCGAACGACTAGCGGTAAACAGATGACAAGACTATGGACAGTTAAGGTCATAGGGAATGAAACTGATGAGATCAGTAGTGGAGGAAATGAAGATACATCATAGATCTATCATCTGGCATGATTCGTATGCTAGCAACCATGATGACAAGTACTGACGGTTGACCTGACAGACCATCAGTGGAATGTGGTAATGGTTCACGTCTACGACGGAGCTTGGAAAATACATGTATGGAGGAGCTCGAGTGCGCCATATGTGGTCGTATCCCTGGGAGAGGGACCACCACCCTTATGAACAAGAAAGAACTGCATAAAGATGCATCATGCTACATGGATTCCGCCAGGGCATCCGGTTGCAGGGACTTGACAAGAACGTTAGCAGTTAGCTACAGTCACAATAGCAAATAATATACAATTCGTACATTCGTCGGGTCATCACGGTGAGCAGACTGAATGGTTGTACACGTGGTGAAAGTGATCACGATATTGAAGCTGTTGAATGCCGGCTGTTGAAATCCTGGATGAGGAATCTATGGCATGCAATCTTGTGCTACAGAAGGCTGAAGTTGTCTGCAGCACTGTGTGTGATTCATGAGTGACAACTTCAGGGCACTGTCAAAAAAAAACTCAATGTTGTAATCCAACCATGAAAACCGTTAAATAATCGTTGAATGTTGAATGTTGAATGTTGAATGTTGAATGGTAAACCATAAACATTGAACATTGAGCAGCGAATGAGAGGAAGCTGGCTAGAAGCCTCGAGCTGGTGCTCCCGAGGTTGTGGCTGTGCCTGGTTTTCCCATGGCTTGGCTGCTGGTGATTCGACTTGAACCGGCACTGGTTTTGGCTCAGAGTTATTACATAAGCTGGAGTTGCAGCAACACTAGGTGTATTGTAAGTAGTATTCATTATCATGATTCTACTGCTATTTATTTTGCTTGTCTACTAACCACCATGTTACATTACTAGAATTGCACCTTCAGACAATGGATAGACCTCTGAGAAGATTTGCTATACATTACGACAGGCATGGGTAGCATCAGTTGTAGACTCGATGCACAACCTAAAGCTGCAAGATGAAGATGAGAGGAGTAGGTCCTGAGCACAATGCACAGAGACTAATCACTACTCTGCCTAGGTGAGTATGTAGTGACAGTGAAGACAAAGGCAGAGTGTCCTTGAGCAAAGACACTACGAGGCCAAGTGGTTCTTAGGGAGAGCAAGGAGGAGCAAGAGGGTCAAAGACACAATAGATTGCTATCTCAAGTAGGCTCAAGCTAAGGTACATGGCTTGTGCTACACCTCTATATATATGTGTAGGAGACATGCACAGACCAGGCCAAGTGGAGTCTCAAAGACAGAGAAAGACATAAGAGGAAAAGGTGTAAGCATCTATGAGTAATCCACAGTATGAATGAGTAAGAAAAAGGCTGCAGATTGGGAATAAGAAGCAAATGTGCAGCAAAGAAGATCAGAAGAGAATATGCTGCAGCACGAGGACTGTGGGAGCAGTAGAAGGGAAGCTCAGGTGAAATACCTGAGATAAGGATAAGCAACATGAGGTGTCAGAAGCAATAAGTGAAACAGAGAAGCAAGGAGGGCATGCAGTGCCAATAAAAAGAGTCTGAGAGAGAAGGAAATGGCATAAGCCAATGGGAGAGGTTGGCAAAGGGACAGCAGTGAACTGGAGCAATATGCAGTTTTGAAGACCACAGGTCCAGGGGAATGGGGATGGGTATATGCTAGTAGAATGACTGGCAAGGCATGGGTGAACCAGCAAGGATGGCTGGTGAGACATCTAGAGGCACAACAGGAGGTGCTGCAGCTAAGACAAAAGGAAAAGAAAAGGGGCCATAGACCAATCATAACACTATGACTAGTTTACAATCAATTTCATTCATAATGCTAAGGCTCATGCAGATCCTTCCAAGCTGATCATTCTGATTCTTGATGGGCAAAACTCTCACCTGGCTATTGAGATGATTAACACAGCAAGAGATAACAACATCATTCTATATCAACACCCTCTGCATACCACCCATCACCTCCAATCTTGTGATGTTGGCACATTTGGTCTACTTAAGCAGGCCTGGTCACAGCACTGTGATGCCATTTTTGAGCAGACTGGAGATCACATGCAGGCATATGATGTTGTGCAGGAGTACCTTCTTGCTCAGTGAGATGTATTCAAGGCATCAATGATTCAGAAAGCCTGGAGCAAATCTAGAATCCATGTTGATAAAAGTGGTAAGTCGAAGACTACACCATGGATCTTCACAGCTGCAGATTATGTGCCAAGTATATCTGGCTTGACCCAATTGCAGTTACCACCAGGTTATCCCTCCATCCCTTCAGCACATTTACAACCTGAGGTTCATCTGGATAGTAGTGACATTGACTATAATGCTGAGTCATCCTTTGAGTCTGAGTTGGACAGCAGTGACTTAGATAATGAACAGCCATGCTTAGCTTCAAGTGCCCCCACAACAAGAGGGGTACTGATCTGGATGTTTTATCTCAGGCCACTGCCAGCAAACTCCCACTTAGACCTATGAATAGCCCTGAAGCAATGGCTGTTGAGCTGCTCAAACTATAAGAATGACTTAAGCAATCTGAAGAGGTGATGAAACAAATAACAATAAATGTGAAGAGGTCCAAACTCATGCAGCCCTGGCAGCAAGCCATATCCAGCATCTTTAAGGCCAGCTGAATGTGAAATCAAAGAAGCCTGAACTCAGAACAGGTATGTAGTAATGGGTGTAACATTCTTATTCCATCACACATCATTACCACAGATGAAGGTCAAATCAAACAATGTGAGGCATGCGAGGCCAAGGTGAAGAAAATGAGCATAAGCAGAAGAAAATTGATGAAGCTCTGATAATTCATGACCAGCAATCTCAAGATGGTAAGGCTACAATGTCTTTTGCTGGTGGTCTACTCTTGAAGAATCACAAAGTGCCCATGCTTTGTGATATCACCTGGACCCTCAATCTTGACAAGAATGGACATGCGATGAGCTCATCATGTGCATCAGCACACTCCTCAATGATCCTGAAAACCAACATCTCCATGACAATGACCACTACATTGATCTATTTGTTAGCAAGCATGCCCATGGCAAATGACCTCAACAGCAAGAACTTCTTCATGAGGATTCAGAGAATGATACAACTGATCCTATCAAATTTCCTGCTGGTTTCTCCAAACCTCTTGAAGCTCGCCAGTGCCATATCCTCAAAAATGTCACAAATACACCTTCAATGCTTCAAGTAGCAAAATTCAGCTTCAACTTGGACAACCTAAATTCAGACTTGGATGGAAGCTCTCTTTTTGATGATGAGGAACCACAATCACAGCCACCTCATGCACCTGGTGACTTGGGTGTGTACCATTTCTGTGACTCTCAAATCACTCCCTACTGGTGTGCACTACTCGGCCTTCAAGACGTTGTTGAGGCAAGGTGTTAAGTGGGAAACAAGTACTTCAGCCTCTTTTTATTTACTATCCTACATTCTTTAGTGCAGTAACATACTTCATTTTGTATTACTCTTTTCTCTGTTGAGCTGGTCTCAACAAGATTCTCTGACACATCAGGCTGTGTCAGCAATTGCTCAGCTGTGGTTAGTAAGCATGACCTAAGTGTGACATGACAGGAATTTTGTTGGGGATTGACATGGTGTTGAAATCAGTCTTGTTCATCGGCAACTCATGCAAAGAAATCACCAAAATATTCAGGCATGTACTCAAGACCAGTAACTAGAGATTGAGATGTTTTTTTTTTTAGCATTCAGAGCAATTTGTAAGTACATGACAAAAATGCAAATTTGTTTGCATAATCCATCTAATAATAGTAGACTAAGCTATATAAAACAAAAACAAACAACTTACATAATCAGTTATAGATTACATAATAATATATCCACACTTACCATATATGGATATTGTCAAACACAAACAAGCATAATCAATTAAGTAATG
>JBBPUL010001096.1:0-11655 GCA_038094675.1 Spongispora temasekensis
TGTTTGGTTGTGCTTGGTTAGCTGGTTAGTGTTTGATTGTGTTTGGTCAGTGTCTAGTTAGGAGGCTTAGTTGTATTTAGATGGTGTCTGGTTAGCATGCTTGGTTGCCATATTTAATGAGTGCTTGGTTAATGTCTGGTTAGTGTATTTGGTTCTGTTTGATTTGTATGTTTATATTTGGTTATTATGGTTGTATTTGGTTAGCATTACTATATTTGGTTAGTATGGTTGTATTTGGTTAGCATTACTATATTTGGTTAGTATGGTTGTGTTTGGTTAGTGTGGCTATATTTGGTTAGTATGGTTATATTTGGTAATGGGTATACCAAATCTAGTAATGGTGTTTATTCCATTGTAGAATTATATAATCTGGTGCAAATGCAGTTATGATATAACTAATTTAGTGTTACTGCATGTTGTTTGTTAGTGAATTGTCACATAGATTATTTGTGTTTGGTTGTGTTTGGTTAGTCTATTTGGTTATATTTGGTTAGTATCTAATTAGTATGCTTGATTGTATATATTTGATTAGTGTTTAATTAGTATTTGATTAGTATATTTGGTTATGTTTGGTTATAGCCTGGTTAGTGTATTTGGTTGTGCTTGGTTGTATTTGATTATGATATGCTGAACCATAAGTCTCTACTAGCCTATACAAGTCTGTACCTCTGTACAAGTCTATACCTCTGTGTGAAAACCAGTGTTTTACTGATGTGGGGCCATTAATCCATTATGCTTGACTGTGTCCTAGTCTAGTAAGGCACCACTGGCAGTGTCCCCACTGCATCAGCAAAACAACCCTTGTCTATAGGCTCTGTAGTAGTGTCTGTAGTTTTAGGTACCTCTCTATGGAGCACTGCCACACTCTGCCAAAATGCAAAAGGTTGTTTTGCTGATGCACTGTCACTGAGGTCTGTCAAAGTCTAGGACAATCTAGAGGGTTGCTATCCAGAACTAGCCAATTGGGTACCTTACTGTGGATATCTGTCACCCTAGGAGTTCTGTCCACTGGTTCTGTCTAGTACTGGAATTTAACTACTCAACAAAGTCATCAAGCAAGGCCCCAAGTTATCACAGCAACTAAGACTGCTACTGACGTGATTAGCCTAGGCACATTGTAAGGACTCGTAAGGAGGGAGGGCTGAGAGAAATTTTAATGAATTCCTTTGAAGCTGGTGCACCATAGTAACAATCAAATTCTGACTGAGAATCTCAACCCATTGATCCAAGTTTGAGCTCGAAACCATGATTAATCTCTATTTGCCACACCTTACATCGAACTATAGATTTCACCTGTCAGCTTGCTTCAAGGGATTATTCAGGACAAACAAGTCGGGTTGTAGCCAGTTTCACCTCGTGGCTTCAGACTGGACTGAGGTTGAACATCATTCCCGCCGACAATGCCAAACGTGTTTTATGAGTTGTTTCCTGCAGTGAGACAGCAGCTTGATCAACAGGTTTTCGGTAGGAATAGGATCAGAGCCCTTACCCACTATAAAATAGGTTTGATTGTGAAGTGCTGCTGGCTTCTCTAAAAATTGTCAGTGACCACGTGTGAAGTTGGATATCGATATCGATATTGTGAGCGCAGATCCGAGCGATGGGTCTTGGAGTGGGAAAGACGGTTGTGAGGTAGCCCCGTGCCGCATGTCCGATCAACAAGAATGATTAGGCTTGAGCCTAGGACTAAATTTTTGGTCTTGTGTTAAAAAAGAGACGTCTGAGACAACTATTCAGCCTTGTCAGTGCGCATGTTACATGTACTGCATGTACATACATTACAAATAATAAAACCATGAGCACTCATGTTCAGTGACCCATGCACTGATTGCTCAAAAATCCGAATTGGCTTCGCCATGCCCAGGGTTCCCCCCTGGCCCGGGGACCTGTGTGTCGCTGTGGGATATTAGTAACGTTCGCGAACCCAGGAAAGGAAGCCGTTACAATTTGAAGACCGTTACAATGTTGCGCTCGGGGCGCGCATCGAAGGAGAACGTGGAAAAATGAATCGGATTGGCATCGATAAAAAAAAAACTCTACATAAGATGCTATGAAGTGCTTGAAACAACAGAGCAACGTACAAGCGGGGGCGGACGAGGAAGGTAAGAAAACGAAGAGAATGAAAAGAAAGCACTGGCATGGCGGTCACACGGCGCCTTGGAGGTAGCTGAGACGAATCCAACAGTCGCCGCCATTGTCATCCAGGCTGGACCGTGGCGCCATACCCGCCGTCGACATTGCGACATTGGAGGATGCACCATACGGCCTTCTCAGCGTCCATGGCATTAAAACGTCCCGAATGCGATAACCACATTGACGGCGATATAGAGAGGCGAGTATCATTTCTCCAAAGGCTTCTCCCGCGAGGGTCGTCGCAATGATGAAATGACTGCATTGGTGTGTCATAGGCACGGAGGGGTAAGCCAAGACTGCGGTCACGGATCAAGTGCAAACCGTCATAGGTACCACTTCGCACAATGGAAGACGCGGTCGTCGTCCAGCTTGTCGAGTGCCACATTTTGTGTAACGAGTATTTGTATCGCGCTTAGTGTGGAGAGAATATGCGCGTCGTGATCCGGGTGTGCATCAAAGCTACCTAGCAGAGGGGGGATCCAACGTCGAAACAGGAGACTACCAACGAGGGGAAGCCGACCTCCTTGTTTATCCCAGCAGCTCATTACATATTCGATCATCTCCCCCCTATCAAGGGCATCCCTGTGCTTCATGATGCACAATGTGGTGAGCCCCCAATATACGGCATTCATCCGGAGATGTGAGGTGAGGTGATAAACGAGATCATCTTTGTTCGGTCAGATAATAAGTAAACCCGATGTCAGCGGTGTGAGTGGGCGATGCTCACATTTCCAAGCGAACGTATGTACGATACTTGCAGGGGAACGAGCAGCTTTGAAGTCTCTTGGATGGTCATTGAATATCGATGGATTCGCCGAAGGTGAGCTGGCTCGACCCGATTTACGGAGAAATATCTGCACGCGTGCAATGTCGGAGCGAAGTAGTAAGACTGTTTAACTTATGGAACAAGCAAAAAACATAATCATATGTGCGTTCACATCTACGCAGGGTCAAGGAATCCAACTCGTCTACTCTCAAAATCGAACACAACCCCGACATTCTTTAAGAAAACACTTCCAAGGGTCCAAAAGTCTTATCATTCACCATTCAACGAGAAAGTTCAAATCGAGGATAGACAGAAAATCTCACCTTCAGGAGAATTGGTGCCTCTACTCACAATGGCACATATACACCATTGTGTTGCTCCAGGGAGAGGTCCAAGGTTGAGGTGAGTGGGATCGATCGCGAACTCCTTCCTTCCGGAAAACGTAAATGATATCGTCGGAAACAAATTGCAGGGTACTGCAGGACGTCAAAAGAACCAATATGCAAAAACTGGGAAAGATTTACCAGCATATCGACCACCTCCGAGTTCTCTACCACTCATTGATTTATACAACTTGGACACTCGGTCCGAATCACCAATAATAACATCGCTCGCGGTGTCAATAACCGCAGGCACACCTTCCAGTAGAGTCCTCCTCTGCTTCAACCACCATTCCGGAAATTTAGCCCTGACTGACTTGATAACCACCTGCCAGTATCCCTAAATGAGAGCTGTGATCAATTTAAGGTTCACCCATCGAGAACTCGCTCACATCGTGGGCTACAGGGATAAACGTAATGTGTTTTCCATGTTGGAGTCCAGGGGTTGCACCGAGCAACAGCATCCCTCCATTAGAGGTGAGTGTGATCGAAAAAACCGGTTTCGCGAGCTTTCCCCCGTCAAAGAGAGTCTGCATAAGGGGTCTTGCATGGAATGCTGAGATAGACTGAAAGGCCAGTCCTAGCATGCCGTCTGGAGGAAATACTTCTCGCTCTAGCCTACTAGAATAACTCGACGCAGCCCCAATAGTCTGAAGTTTTGCCTGCTTGATGGTAAGAAATGGTCATATTATGTATACGAATGACGCAGCACATACTGTGATTCCAGCAATCGTTACGTTGTCAGTAAATTGTGAACCTTCTGATGAAGATCCATCGGCAAACCGAATGGAAAAAGGATTTAGCAAGTTAATAGAGGTTGTAGAGTCGTCAGGATTCCAGAGGCGGTGACCTTCGCAACTCCGGCCACACTCGCCGCTCCATGGCACAAAGAGATCACTTTTCCAAGTTCAAAAGTAGCTCACGTGGCCCTCAACAAAGCACGCACCTAAAGCCTGTATCCAATTGAACTGCAATACCATCACTTGAGCTGGGTCATAAACACAAAGGCGAAATGCTTACCAGAAAAGGTCTTGGGAGGTGTACCAATTGTAATTTCCATATACCAGATCTTTTCGCTAGCGCGTTGCAATTGGTGGCTGCCCGTGTTTTCACGTTTTTCCGGGTTCGTAGTGTCTCGCACAGCAAATGGGTGTCTCCTCCCTATGTTCCGCTCGTAGTTTTCGAATCCGCGAATATACTTTCTGAAGGAAGGGTCAGGATGATATAACTACATGGTAGCCGTTTGGCTGTAACATACTCATTGACTGATTCGACGTGTCTAGTCAGGGCGTCAAGATCGACTGTGCCATTGTCGGGGTTGAGAAACGTGGAAGGCACTCTACGAAGAGGTATCTCGGCAGTTCCCGGGCCATTTACCTTGATGATGTCGTGTACAGGTACCGCAGCAACGAAGACTGCGAATGGCATGATTAGAACGGTTAAGCTTGGGCGCATTGGAAGGACTCGGAGTAATACAGTAGGAAGGGTTTAGAGAAGGTTCAGGTGAATGTTCCGTCTTTGAAGTTGGCGCGCCATCATAATAAATTTCAGATTATTATGTAGACTGCCACTGAGTGACGCCGATCACAACGGCTCCTCTCCATCCGGTTCCAGGGGAAGTGATTCAGACTGAGATGTTTCATCTCAGAAATCATCTAACGTGATTGTTCACCCCTTCCATTTACAACGCCTTACTTTGAACTATAGATCTCAATCGTCAGCATGCTCAGGGGGACTGGGTTTCATCTCAGGGTTGAACATCACTCCAAACAACTTGAAGGATTGATATGGAGCTATTTCTTGCAGTGAAACAACAGCCAATCAAAGGTACTAGTAGTCCATTAGGGTAAGATCATCCTTATCTCCACCATGAAGTGGTAAATTGGTTGTACTGACATGCATTGGTAGATTCCCTCTCGGGCTGCCAACACCTTGCACTGTCCTTGTTCCTTGGCCTTTGATGCAATGTCACACACCCCACTGCACCCTACATGAGCTCACTCTCAGTGCCTTGCAGACTGTGCCATCCCCCCCAGGGGCTCCTGGCATGCTCACAATAGCACCTGGCCTCAGGCTGACCTGCAGGACAGAGCCCACCCACCCTCACAGCAGGATGACATTGATGCACTGCCAAATGTGCCAACTGGTACCATGATGGGATGAAGGATGGCAATGCTCTCACACTCAGACCACTCAAAAAGAGGAACCAAGAAAAAGAATATATCAAGAGTGAGGAACTACTATGTACATACAAAGGACACATACATATATATACTAGAAAACATGTGTTTATCATGAGGTATGTCATAATATCATATTACTAACACTACATCATAGTTCTGGAATGATCTGGAAAGAGTCTGTGATATATGAAAGAAGTGAAAAAGTGAAATTATGAAGCTAGGTCTTTCATTACCCCCTTTTTAAAGCCAGGTCATTCTCAACTGGCAGTATGTCAGACATAGAATCAGAATATTTATTGAAATGTTTTTGATATGCATGAAAATCAGGCTGGTTAAATAAAGATGGATGGAATTTCATTTTCAGATTTTCCTGGGAAGCAGTACAGTGTAAGCAATGGAATTCTTTTAAAGCTTCTTATGCATTTTTGAGATATTGAGATGTCATTTATTTGTGCTCTTCTCTTGGAAATCCTTTCCAATGTACAAGATACTCTATCCTTTCTTATTTTACTCCTGAGTCTATTATTGACTCTACTTCTTGCTCACTTTCTCCTATAATGATATCTGGAGGTGGAGGAGGCAGATGTTGTTGTGATGGAAATATGTAGATGAATTCTTTTTCAATTCCAGTCTAACTTCAGTTTGTAGGCAGCATTTCTAATTAGGTCCTGCTGCCAAAAAGGAGATTGAGGAGAACTACACCCTAGTGGACCAATATGTTCAGCATAAGTCACTCATAATCCAGCAATTTGTTGCAACCATCCCCAGCAGCATCATGATCCAGGTCCAGTCAAAAGTCACTGTCACTAAAAAGTGGAAAGCCATCTGCAACATTCACAAGGCCAAAAGTGATATGATGTAAGCTGACACATGTGCTTGGCTGCAAAATATAAAGTGTGGCAAGAAGGATGACATTAAAAAGCAATTGGCATCCATGCTTACTCTATGTGAACAACTCGCTGGGATGGGAGCACCTGTTGCTGATCATGACTTTACTGCCATGATCTTCTCATCTATTCCTAACTCATACCATTTCTTGATTCATGCCACCACTGCCACTCTCCATGCCACCAACACCACTGTACTGTATATCCTGACATCCTCATCCATATCATAAATGAGGAGGCTGACCACCAGAATATTGATAGTGGCATGAAAGCCAATGGCGACTCAGCATTTGTGGCAAGCATGTCAAATAAGAGAAATAAACAGATAAAGAAAACAGATAAGGTCTGTTTCAACTATGGTCACTTCAGTCACATTGTGGCAGACTCAGCCAGACTGCTGGCAGAAAGGGGAAGGCAAAGAGGGACAGCACCCAATATCAAATAATAAGAAATCTGAGTTGGTAAACCAGACTTTGAGCACCAATGACTATGCATTTATTATGTCATGTCTCAATCTGCAGGCCAATGTGCTAAATGTACCACCTGAAAAGTGTGGCACTATTGTTGACTCAGGTGCATCATCTCACTTCTGCCTGGACCAAGCAAAATTCAAGATGCTTACCCCAATAGAGCCAAAGTCCATAAATGTTGCAGACAGTCGATCAATCACTATGATAGGATGGGGAAATGGTTATGCTGGAGCTGCCATCTGACTTGCAGTAATCATCAATCATGCTAATGGATGTACTATATGTTCTGGATGTTGCTTTCACCCTTATTTTGACCTCCCATGCTGTAAATGCTGGCATGACTGTAAAAATGGAGAAGGGCTGGTACAAGATCTGGTTCCCAGAGCCAAAACATGTTGTGAGGATTTCTGAGGTTGATGGACTATATCAGATAGCTGGTAGAGAGCATGCTGCAGCAGCCACCCATAGCAAACTAAAGATGAAGATGTCATTGACCCAACTTCATGAATGTATGGGCCACATGTCATTCTCTGCTGCCTGTACTATAGTTACAAAGGGACTAGTTGAAGGAATTGAAATCACTTCACAGCCCAAAAACAACTTCTGTGAGGCATGTGTAAAGGCAAAGATCATATGCCACCTATTTCCCAAGGAATCTATCATGCATGCTATCAAGTATAGAGAATGGATTTATACTGACATATGGGGTCTAGCCCAAATTAAGTTCAAAGAAGGAAAAGTATGCTACATATCCTTCACCAATGACTACTCTTGCAAAATGACTGTCACATTCCTCTGAAAGAAGAGTGCAATCTTTCAGGCCATAGTGGACCATATCGCCTACTTGGAGAAACAACATGATGGTATCTACATCAAAGCTGTTCATTCAGATCAAGGCAGCAAGTACCTGAGCAAGAATGCCCCAAAATACTTCTCAAATTGAGGCATCCACTATGAGCTCACCATGCATGACTCACTGCAGCAAAATGGAGCCACCAAACAGATCAACTAGACACTAGTGGAACATGCTCGTGCAATGCTTGCTAGTACAGGCCTGTCTAAATTTTTGCTATCCACCATGCTATGTGGCTAAAGAACAAGTCACCCAAGAGCACATTAGTTGGTAAAGCACTGCACCATCATTCAATTTCAGGCCATGTCATCTCTTTTGCTGGGATGTCAATCATATGGGGATCCCACAAACAAACCATTGTCACACTATCCACAACTGAGGCTGAATATGTCACCATGATGAGTACACTCAAGGATATACTGTGGCTATGCAATCTTCTTTTAGAAATCTGTGAATCCATCAATGAATCTACCACAATCCTATGTGACAATCAAGGAGCTATTGAGCTCATAAAGAACAATCATTTTAACCCATGTACAAAACATATTGATATCCATTTTCATTTTATCCAAGAATCCATACATAATGAACAGGTTATCATTTACTGCCATACAGATATTAATATCTTAGACATACTTATGAAGTCATTGCCATGCTCCAAGCTCATAAAGCTCATCAATCTACTCAGCCTATGTTAGGCTTGAGGGGGAGTGTTAGATACTTATGCTTACAATCCTACATAATCAGTCATGCATGTGACCATACCATGCTTAGTCAATTTTCATTCACACAGACACCTCAGTCTCATTTTCCATGACAACTGAGGTGAGCTGCTACCTACATATACCATTAAACACAGATGCTAACATATTATAGTCATTTATTCCATCTAGTCATGCCCACATTACAAATGTATCATGAAAGGCTAAAGATGGGTTGCCTTTTATTTGAAGAAGTTTGTGAAGTTTGGTGACAAATGAGGATAGAAACATGGATCTCCCACCAAAGATTACTTTCTTTGCAGTTCCATGCAATTTGAATCCATGGTCTTTGAAAATTAGAGCTACTCCTTTACCAGTAATGTCAGTTGTGACCAGAAAGGATGATAAATGATTGTGTAATATTACTCTTGGAGAAGTTAGTTCCACCAAGCTGTCTGTAAGAGAGATCTTGAGGATATTTGAGGTTTTTATGGTCTGTAAGAATTTTGAAAGGGATATGTGCATTGAGAAGGTAATGGCACTATTCATTGGGTGTGAAGATAATAGCTAACATCTCCAAGTCTGTTACTAAACAATTCCATTCAGCATTCTTGGAGATAAAAGCAATGGGTTGCCAGACATCATTCTGTTTTTGTGATAGTGAAGTGTTAATTCAATAGCAGTAATCATGGCATCCTTTAATTTGATGAAGGCATGTTCACAGTTAATATCCTAAATTAAATCTTTCTTTTCTGAGGTTAAATTGTTGAGGGGTTGTGCAATAATAGAGAAGTCCTTGATGAAGTGATAATAAAAGTTAAGGAAACCCAGAAACCCTCAAATTTCTTTTCTCAAGTTTGGAATTAGCCATTCTTTAATGACATCAGCTTTCTGTAGGTCCATTTTGACCCATCTATAAGAGACTATTAATTCTAGATATTCTGTTTCCAACACTTCAAACTCACATTTTGTATGCTTGAGATATAATTTGTTGTCTAACAGTATCCATAACACTTCATGAACCGCCTTACAGTGTTCTTCTAGAGTTTTGATATAGATCATAATGTCATCCATATACACAATGACTTTCTCTTTCCCAATGAGATCTCTAACAATTTAATTCATCATTGTTTGAAATGTGGTGGGGGAATTGGTGAGGTCAAAGAATATAACAAGAGGTTTGAATAATCCTCTATTAGTTTGAAAGGCTACTTTCCATTCATCATTGTCTTTGATTCTTATATTGTTGTGAAGTTCTTGGCATTTTTAAGGCTATAGACAAGTTCATTGATAAGGGAAAGGGAATAATGATTTTTGACAGTGATATCATTTAGCTTTTGATAATTCTAAATTGGACATAATTTTCCATCCTTCTTTTCAATGAAGAAGAAGGCTGAGGCAAATTTGGATTTGGACAATCTTATTTATCTGGATTTCAGGTTTTCATTGAGGAATTCTTCTAACTCCTTTTGTTTCACTGGGGATGGATTATAGGTTTTACAATACACTTTGTGTGTGTCTGGAATGAGATCTATAGCATGATCCCAAGGATGATGTTCATTGAAGTTTTCTTTGTCAAACACTAACTTGTAGTCCCTATAATGTTCAGGGACAACTTCTTCAAAATATTTGGTGTTTTTCTTTGCATGTTCTGCTGCTATATCCATTGATACATTATTGAGCTCAAATATTGGTTCTTCTCTTCTTTTTCTTTTTCTATAAATCCAGAAAGGTGATGATCTTTAAAGTGGAAGGAAATGGATCCTTTTTTTTCCAATTAATTGTAGGATTGTGATTGTGCAATTTCAACCAATCATTTTTGAGATATATATCATGGGTTTTCAGATGGATCACTGCCATAGTAATTTGTTCTGAATGGACATCAATCTCCATTGTAACTGTGATGAAATCTGTTACTAGGCTAGTTTTGTTTGATGTTCCATCAGAATTATATACCAGGATTGGATGAGGAATTTTATGTATATGTGTTAATTTTTTTCTTGCCATAAAGTCTGCATCAATGGCTATCAACATATATTAGTCTATCAATGCTTGAGTGCCTAGTTCTCATCCATCATTCATTTTTAATGTCACATCCAGTTCTACAAAGTTCTCACTACTACTGGTATGTCTGACATATCAAGGTTTGCATTGTAGTTCTTTGAGCATAAGCTCTGCCTCAATCTCATTCATAGACTTTATTTGTCATACCAGCTGTGTTTCTACCTCAGAAATTCTGAAATCATGAATAAATCCCATCAGATGTTGTATGTTTGCTTTTCATCCTTTTCATCTGCTACCTTTTTTATTCATTTTGCAGACCAAAAATCCACCTTATTAAATTACGATATTTTTGTCTTTTTATTATCTGGAAGATTAGCTGGGGCTCTAGTTTTGTTGGTAGAGCCAAATCCTTGTTCTCCACATTTAGTTTCATCAAGTTTTGTTACTTTTTTGGTTTAGGCATCATAATTTTTGTGAGAATCATCTGTGCTATTTTGTACTCTCTGTCGATTTTGAACACCTCCTTTCCATTGTTGATGATCAATGCTTTGATGTCACCATAATAATCAGAGTCTATGACATCTACTTCATGGGGCTATTCTTCTGTAGTATCCTTTTGTAATTTTAAGTGGGTTGAATTTTCTTAGATTCAGTGGCAAATAAATTATAGCCAGCTGCTTCTTCAGTCCCTTATTCAGGAAGTTTTTCTTTATCCTCAACTTGTACTTCAAAGGTCTTGCTCATTTCAATATTGAGAATGTCATATTTATTTATTAAATTGAATTTATTTACAGAGGATGTATTAGATCTATCTACTTCTCTTTTTGAAAACCCTGCTCTTTCTCAACTCTGTCCATAGCACTCTTTAGACCAATGATATTCTTGTACTCTATTGTTACACTTCTAAACTCCATTTTGTGCATGCATCATTGTCTTGATGGGGGGTATTGTTACGATTGGTCTATGGCTCTCTTTTCTTTTTCTTTGTCTTAGCCGCGGCGCCTCTCATTGCGCCTTCAGACGTCTCACCAGCCATCCTTGCTGGTTCGCCTACGCCTCACCGGTCGTCCTACCGGTGTATACCCATCACCATTCCCCTGGACCTGTGGTCTCCGATACTGCGTATCGCCCCGGTTCACCGTTGTCTCTTCGCCAGCCTCTCCCGCTGGCTTATGCCGTTTCCTTCTCTCTTGGACTCTTCCCTTTGGCACCGCGTGCCTTCTTCGCTTCCTTGTTTCACTTATTGCTTCCGACACCTCGTGTCGCTTATCCTTATCT
>JBBPUL010001098.1:0-11650 GCA_038094675.1 Spongispora temasekensis
CGTGCACGTAGTCAGTGAACAAGTCTTCGAGCGCACATACAGAGCGCCTTGAAGTCGATTGACTCACTGGCCAGCACCGCGTTGAGAGAGTATGCAAGGGAAATCTGTCAAAGAAAAAAGTCCAACAAGTCTGTAAATTATCATTTTTCAATTTGATTAGATCCATATGTTACTGGCGATCTGGCGATGACCCTGGCGTCGAGACCAGCGCTTACAGGGCTTGTATGGTCAGTTGTAGTTGACCCATGAGGCTTATGAAAAGTCGTCATTACATCGTATCCGGATCAGGGTTCAAATCAGTTGGTCGTCGTCAGATCTGAAAGTTGTCACAACTGCCTCGCAGAAACTAGGGCCGGTATTCAAATTGACGTGTTCGAGTGAGAAAACCGCGTTTCAGGTTGGTGTACTGAAAGATGATCAAGACGACGGTCCGTGCATCCACATCTCACAAGCAAGACTACCTCAGCCGGCACATTCGAATAATGTCATTTTCTTTTCCGAGTCAAAATCACGGCATTCGAGTCAGGCACAGACGTGATCGTACCGACGTTAAGATTAGATTTATTTGTTTGGTGTAAGATCCTCGGCATTGCCTTTTGGCATTCAAGCAGAGTCTCAGTAAACCCCCTTGCAGTGAATCCATGCTGCATCAGGCTCTGTCAGATGCTAATGCTCATAGGCAGTTCATTATTGACAAAGGAGGCTATGGGCTGATGCAAGCATCAGCAAATCACAAAAGAGCTGTAGGTGGCTGTACAGCTAGCTACAGACAACTACAGTTGTTACAAAGGCACAGAAAGGTCCCCCTCTGTACAGGACTTAAAATATGCTTAAAAAGCAATAATATACTGATTGCTTGCATTTTATCACTCAAATTTTACTCTGTACCACCCTGTGGTGGTCTGTAAGCCTGTAGTCTTGTCTATAAAAGAGTGATTTGCTGATGAAGTGGACAAGTAAGCTTAGTAAGGTCACATGTGATGCATGAGGTCCCAAAATGGTAACATCAGTAAAAATGATTTGGCACATTTGCTCCAGTAGTTACCATAGCACTTCTGTATGTTGTCACTAGTGCATATTGTATTACTACAGGGACATTTATAGAGTGGTATAGTATTGCATCTAATAAGTGACCACTACATGAGTCAAACATTCACCAAGTCTATCTACTAGTACAAGTGAAGACTATATAGTTGTTGGAGAACTACATGTATACACCAAGTTGTACATGCAGTGCACAGTAGGTAGCATCCACTAAGGATGCCCCATCAATGAACCTTCTGAGTCTCATAAACTTGAAAAAAAAACTCACTAGCTGCCTACCCACCTATATCATCTCACTACTGAACCACTGAATGTAGATACACAGATATTATGAGGGATCTATGTTCTAAAACAACATCAGTTAAATCATATCCAACAACTGAAATTGACAATGTTAGACCTACCAGTAGCCTATCATAAAGTTTATACTATTTGAACATCCAAATATCAATATATTTGTTAAGCAAAAAGTGTTGACAATCTGCCAAGATATGACCATGCATTCAATTAGGATTAATGGCATTAGAAGGAAATGAGGGCATGAGGTGGCATTGTTGTACAATATGGTCAACTGAAATAACTTTTGTATCTAGAAGTCTCTGTCTAGTTGAGTGGCTAAGATGAAATATTCTAACATTGTTGTCAAATGTTTAGATGGGCTTGAACCAATTGATATAGATGAGGGGGTGAAGATATAATGAGGTACAAAACTATTGCAATACCTAACCCCAAACTGGGGCATGCAGTGCCCCACAATCACTCATGAGAATTTCACTTTGCTTTGGTAAAAACAAATAAAGTACATATCATTGGCTACAACATTGTCCCCAGGATCATGTGATTTGATATATACACTCCCAAGATATAGCCATCTCAAAACAATAATACCATTACAAATTACAATAGTATTGCATCTTTAAATCTACAAGTTTAAATCAAGTGCTATATGGTTACATATACAGTGAGGTGCAAAACTATTGCAATGCCTAACCCCAAACTGGAGTGTGCAGTGCCCCACAATCACTTATGGGAATGTCACTTTGCTTTGGTGGGAACAAACAAAGTACAGTGACCTCAAAAACCCTTTCCATACTAACCCCAATGGCAGTGCATGCAGCGCACTGTCAATCACTGTGGGAATTTCGCTTAGCTTGGGTGGGAATATAAATAGAACATACTCTTGGCTACAACATCGCTCCCTGGGTCATGTGATTTGGTTCACACATTATAGAGATATGACCATTCTAGGACATCCATGTCATGGAAAGGGTTTTTGAGCTTTTGAATTTACAGGGGTATTTGGATATTATTAGTACTTGGTATAGCCTCCTTTTGCTCTAAGCACTGCCTGAACCCTTCTAGGCATGCTTTCAATCAATTTCTGACACTCCTCAACTGGTATCCTATCCCATTCCACCTGAACTCTTTCCCACAACTCATGAATTCCTCTAGGAGAGTTTTCATGCTCTGCAAGCCTCCTTTTCAGCCATCCCCACAGATGTTCTATAGGGTTCAAGTCAGAAGACTATGCAGGCCAAACCATTGTCCCAAATTCCTGCTCTTCTAGCCACTCCTTGATCTTCTTACAGGTGTGCTTGGGATCATTGTCTTGCTGAAAGATGGTATCAGGAGAATAAAAACCATAATACTCCAGTGTTTATGTTACGATTGGTCTATGGCCCCTACTCTTTTCTCTTTTGTCTTAGCTGCAGCGCTTCTCATTGCGCCTCTAGATGTCTCACCAGCTGTCCTTGCTGGTTCGTCCACGCTTCACCGGTCGTCCTACTGGTGTATACCCATCACCTTTCCCCTGGACCTGTGGTCTCTGATACTGCGTATCACCCCGGTTCACCGTTGTCCCTTCACCAACATCCCTTGTTGGCTCATGCCGCTTCCTTCTCTTGGTCTCTTCCTTTTGGCACCATGTGCCCTCTTCGCTTCTCTGTTTCACCTATTGCTTCCGACACCTCGTGTCGCTTATCCTTATCTCAGGTATTTCACCCGAGCTTCTCTTCTACTGCCCCCGCAGTCCTCGTGCCACAGCATATTCTCTTCTGATCTTCTCTGCTGCGCATTTGCTTCTTATTTCCAATCCGCAGTCTTCCTCTTACTCATTCATACTGCGGATTACTCATAGATGCTTATCCTCTTTTCCCCTTATGTCTGTCTCTGTCTTTGAGGCTCTACTTGGCCTGGTCCGTGTGCGTCCCCCGCACGTATATATAGAGGTGTAGCACAAGCCTGTAACTCTAGCTTGAGCCTACTCGAGATAGCAATCTATTGTGTCTTTGACCCTCTCGCTCCCCTTTGCTCTCCCTTCGAACCACTTGGCCTCGCAGCGTCTTTGCTCGAGGATACTCAGTCTTCGTCTTTGACATCGCTACATACTTGCCAAGGCAGAGTAGTGATCAGTCTCTGCACATTGCGTGTAGGACCTATGCCCCTCGTCTTTGTCTCGCAGCTTTAGGTTGTGCATCGAGTCTACGGCTGACGCTAACCACGCCTGTCATAACAAAAGGCTCAAGCTCTTCAAAACGCGACTACCATTGTTGTAGATCGCAACCATTTCGGCCCCTCCGTCACCTTTGAAGCGGCGCCCTCGCCCACCACCACCACCCCTCGTAACCTCCCCCTCTTGGAGGTCCACTACACCCCCTAGTCCCAGCTCCGGAACCACCACGCCCCCTTCGCCACCCAGTTCCCCATCCCCGATGTCATCTAAACCCACTGAACTTCGTCTCGCCCAATCCAAGGCCTTCACAGGCAAACAATGCGATGCCATGCCCTGGCTTCACTCGGTCCTATGGTACCTTGCCGTTAACGTCGACATCTACTCGACGGATGAGAAGAAGATTGGCTTTGCCCTGTCGTTTATGAATGATGGGAACGCCCTCACCTGGGCAGACACCTTCACGGAGAAAAGCATGCGAGGAACAAACATGGCCCTAGGATCCTGGGATGACTTCGTTAAGGAATTCAAGGCTCATTTCGAAAGCCCTAACACCGCCGCCAACACCTTGACCTGGTTGGCCACCTATCGCGTCAACGAGCGACACGACGGGACCTTCCAACCATCCCTCAACCAGTATATCTCCGAGTTCCGCAACCAGATTAGCCTGGCCGGACTCAACGAGGCAGCCACCATCTGCCATTACTTTTCTACCGGCATCCCCCCTTTACTCTCGGAAAAGGTATACCTCATGGACACCGTCCCCACCACTATAGACGATTGGATCAAGAATGCCTCTTGTCTCAATGACCAGCACAAATGTGCTAAGCTTGTCGCCCGCCAGCACAAGTACTCTTCGACCCCCACTTTCGTCCTTCGCCCCACTCAGACCCCTCGCGACAAAGACCCCAATGCCATGGATGTGGATGCCATCCGCATTCCAAAGCTCACCCCTGAAGAGCGAGAACGCTGCTTCAAACAAGGACTCTGCCTCTGATGCAGGAAATCAGGCCATTTCTTCAACAAATGCCTGACCTTCAAAGATCTCCCCCCACGCCCCAAAACCAACCGAAAAGTCACCAAAGCCAAAGAAGAAATACCAGGCCTTATTGACAAAGATGAAGATGAGGAACTTCATGTAGAAGCTGTGGGGATAAGGGATTTTTAAAAGAGAGGACTCCTTCGATGCAAGTACCTCCCCAACGTCTTGTTTCTTGTGCGCCTGTACTAGTATCCACATCAAATAGAGCTATGTGTATCCCCATTCAGCTTGTGGTACCCTCGCACACCATGAAAGTCATCGATTCTCCTGCTCTCGTTGACTCTGGAGCAGAAATCTCTTGCCTTGACTGGGCTTTTGCCCGAAAACATCGCCTCCCTTGCACCCGCCTGGACTAACCCATCCGCATTCAAAACGTGGACCAATCAGTGAACTCCAACTGAGATATCCTGTTCTCTACCGAGCTCTACGTCTCTGTCGGAGAAGGAGTTACCCAAAAGGTACTCTTTTACCTCATGAATTGCAGTAAAGAAAATGTCATCCTCGGTCTTCCCTGGCTCCATCTTGCTAACCCAACAATTGATTGGAAAAAGCAAACCATCTCCGTCCCTGAGGTCCTTGACCAATCCGCAGACCTCTACCATGCCTACGTCACTGATCAAAAGTGACATGACTCCCACTACCGCGCCCCACCTCTACAAAGTTTTGGGGAAACTTCGATTCAGTGTGTCAACATGACCCTCGAAACCCACAGGCACCTACACACGTACTTGGACATTCAGTCTGAGAAACAGTGGCAACACCAAACCCTGAGCCACTATTCTATCAACCGCGTCACCCGAGGAGGACCATACATCCTGCCTTCTGCCACCATTGCCCACTACTCTGAAGCAACCAAACTCGTGGAGAAAGCCGGAACTCAAACTCAGGAAGTCACCTTGCTCCCGGAATACTCAGACTTCACCAAAGTCTTCGAGGAGAAAGACTGTGAATCACTTCCTCCGTCATGACCCTACGATCATGAGATCAACCTTGATGAATCTTTTGTCCCGAAAATCGGGAAAATCTACCCCTTGTCCCCCGAGGAACAAAAGGCAACCGAAGCCTTCCTAGATGAGAATCTTCGCTCTGGAAAAATTCACCCCTCTAAGTCCCCTCAGGCCTCCCCCTTTTTTTTCATTAAGAAGAAGGACGGCAAACTTCGTCCATGTCAAGACTACCGATACTTGAATGAACATACAATCCGCGATGCCTACCCCTTACCCCTCATCTCTGACCTCGTCGACAAGCTCAAAGGAGTGAACGTCTTCACCAAATTCGACGTCCGATGGGGATATAACAATGTACGCATCAAAGATGGTCACCAGTGGAAGGGCGCCTTTATCACCCACAAGGGCCTTTTCGAACCTATAGTCATGTTCTTCGGCATGAACAATTCCCTGTCGACTTTCCAGCGCTTCATGAATGACTCTTTCAGAGACATGATTGCCGAAGGATGGCTCGTCATCTATATGGATGACCTGCTCATCTTCTCCCCTGATAACGAATCCCATACCGAGCATACCTGCCGAGTCCTCCAACGCATGATGGAATTAGATCTCCATCTATGCCTGAACAAATGCAAGTTCACCACTCCCAAAGTAGAATACCTCAGCATGATCGTTAAACCAGGCGAACTCGCCATGGACCCCAACAAGCTTGACGGAATCGCTTCCTGGCCCACCCCAAAGAAAGTCAAAGATGTACGCTCTTTCCTGGGATTCGCAAACTTCTATCGGCGATTCATCCCCTCATACTCCGATGTCGCCCACCCCCTCATCGACCTAACCAAGAAAACTGCCGCGTGGCTTTGGACTCCCCAATGCCAAACCTTCCTTGATGAGCTCAAGAAGCTCTTCCTCTCCTGACCCATCCTTCACCTCCCAGACCTCTCCAGACCCTTCGCGGTTGCCACTGATGCATCCCGAGATGCCACCGGAGCCATTCTTCTCCAGACTGACTCAAATGGAGACTGGCATCCCTGTTCCTACCTCTCACACTCGTTCTCCCCAGTGGAGCAAAATTATGACATCTTTGATCGTGAGCTCCTAGCCATCATCTGAGCTCTCAAAGCTTGGCGCCACTACCTCCGAGGCTCACAACACCCTGTGCAGGTCTTCACTGACCACAAGAACCTAACGTACTTCCGTCAGCCCCAAAATCTCAACCACTGCCAAGCGCGATGGCTCCTCGATCTTGCAGACTTTGATCTCAAAATGACCCACATCCCTGGCTCTCTACTCTCCGGCCCTGATGCCCTTTCCCGCCACCCAGACAGACTCTCGTCTGAGTCCGATAACCAAGCAGTCACCCTCCTTCCCGAAACCCTCTTCGTCCATGTCGTTGACTCTGTCCTCACCACCGCTATCCAGAAACACTCTGCTAATGATGAACTTGTCACCCACCTCCGCGCTGACCTCGAAGGTCCCGTCACCGCCCCTAACCTTCGCAACCACCTCTCTGATTGGCAATTCAAAGAGGATCTCCTGTGTTATCAAGACCGCATCTATGTCCCTGAACCCGATCGCCTCTCCGTCATTGCTCGCGCCCATGATCACCCCTCCACCAGCCACCCCGGATACCTAAAAACTCGCCAACTCATCGCTCATGATTTCTGGTGGCCTGGCCTTGCCACCCAGGTTCGCCGCTACGTCGAGGGTTGCGCCCTTTGTCAACAAAACAAAGTGAACACCCACCCTACTGCCCCTCCTTTGTCCCCAATCAAATCCCTTGCCTCTCACCCGTTTCAACAAGTCTCCTGTGACCTTATCACGGACCTCCCGTTATCCAACGATTTTGACAGCCTGTTGGTCGTGGTCGACCACGGGCTTACTAAGGGGGTAATTCTCTGCCCCACTAAGAAACAAATCACTGCTGAGGAAATAGCCACCCTCTTTTTCCACAAAGTCTACCGCCGCTGGGGCCTCTATGACAAGATTATCTCTGACCGCGGACCTCAATTCGCATCCACCTTCACTCGAGAGCTCGGAAAGCTCTTGAAATATGACCTTTCCCTGTCCACAGCGTACCACCCGCAATCCGATGGCGAAACAGAATGTGTCAACTAAGAGGTTGAAACATACCTCCAGATCTTCTGTGGGAATAACCCGACTACATGGGCTGACCATATCACCCACACAGAATTCACACATAATCACCACCCCCACTCTGTCACTGGCAAATCGCCGTTCTACCTCATGTACGGCTTTGAACCTCGTGCCCTCCCCACAGTCCTCGCGGAAATGCCACTTCCCGCCCTGGAAGAATGCCTCAAGGCTTTATCCGCAGCAAGGAATGAAGCACTCGCTGCCCACGAACTTGCATGCCAGGTGATGGCATCCCATACATGCCACTCCTTCACCCCATTCGCCAAGGGAGACAAAGTGTGGTTAGAAGCGAAGAACCTCAACCACTGCATCGCGAACCCTAAATTCGCACCAAAAAGGGAAGGACCCTTCATTATCACAGACGTCCTATCCCCCTTGACATATAGACTCCGACTTCCGGTAACATGGAAGATTCACCCCGTGTTCCACGCTTCCCTCTTATCACCCTATCGCGAAAATAGCGTGCACGGCCCGAACTTTCCAGCTCCACCCCCGGAGCTAATAGAAGGCGAGGAAGAATATAAGATTGAGAAGGTCCTATGCCACCGAGGAACACCACACTCCCGCATGTTCCTGATTCGATGGAAGGGATACACCGCCGAAGAGGACTCCTGGGTCCCAGAGCAGAACTTGAAAAATGCTAAGTCCGCCCTCCAGGAGTATAAGAACCTCCACCCAAAGGTCTTCTCTCCCCCAAAGCATTAGCTTCCTTCCCTCACAACACCTTCCATCATCTTTGCCCCCTCACCTCTATGCTTCTCCCTTACCATGTCCCATGTCTCATCCGTATCCCCCTCATCGCCTTCCTCTTTGTCCATTTCAGTACCTCCTACTGACCCTGGCTGCATGACACAAAACTGCCTAGCCTGTCCCCTCTCTTGTCACCTCCTGTCCTCCCCAGTACTTTGTCCTAGCTGAAGCCTTTGCCAGTGGTCCCTGTCCTCGCAACCCATGCTGCCCTGCCACAGCATAGAATGGTAGTGTAAAGTCCTCGTCTCTGGTCATTGCTTGGACCCTTCCTGCTGTGCCTATACCCCAGTGTCTCCACGTCACATCCCCACCACTCCCGCACACGAGTATCCCTAAACTGTGCTTCCTTTCACTCGCCGCCCTCCCCTGCCAACCAATCAGTCGCCTTCGCATCGCAATATCTTATGATCCGCTGTGCCGGATTGTTCGATTTCTATATCAGCAGAATCCCCTCGTCGAGCTCTTTCCATCGCTCCACCCATCTCCCAGATCGCCCCATCCCTTCACAAGTTATTGATGATTCTTTGACTTGTCTCATCCTCACTTCGGGCTTTCAAGTTTTCTGGTCGAAGACTCATTAGGGTTTCGTTGGGAACTCACCCTTACTAAGGGGGTAATGTTACGATTGGTCTATGGCCCCTACTCTTTTCTCTTTTGTCTTAGCCGCAGCGCTTCTCATCACGCCTCTAGATGTCTCACCAGCTGTCCTTGCTGGTTCGTCCACGCTTCACCGGTCGTCCTACTAGTGTATACCCATCACCTTTCCCCTGGACCTGTGGTCTCCGATACTGCGTATCGCCCCGGTTCACCGTTGTCCCTTCACCAACATCCCTTGTTGGCTCATGCCGCTTCCTTCTCTTGGTCTCTTCCTTTTGGCACCGTGTGCCCTCTTCGCTTCTCTGTTTCACCTATTGCTTCCGACACCTCGTGTCGCTTATCCTTATCTCAGGTATTTCACCCGAGCTTCTCTTCTACTGCCCCCGCAGTCCTCGTGCCACAGCATATTCTCTTCTGATCTTCTCTGCTGCGCATTTGCTTCTTATTTCCAATCCACAGTCTTCCTCTTACTCATTCATACTGCAGATTACTCATAGATGCTTATCCTCTTTTCCCCTTATGTCTGTCTCTGTCTTTGAGGCTCTACTTGGCCTGGTCCGTGTGCGTCCCCCGCACGTATATATAGAGGTGTAGCACAAGCCTGTAACTCTAGCTTGAGCCTACTCGAGATAGCAATCTATTGTGTCTTTGACCCTCTCGCTCCCCTTTGCTCTCCCTTCGAACCACTTGGCCTCGCAGCGTCTTTGCTCGAGGATACTCAGTCTTCGTCTTTGACATCGCTACATACTCACCAAGGTAGAGTAGTGATCAGTCTCTGCACATTGCGTGTAGGACCTATGCCCCTCGTCTTTGTCTCGCAGCTTTAGGTTGTGCATCGAGTCTACAGCTGACGCTAACCGCGCCTGTCGTAACAGTTTACTGGAGCTCATTCTTCAAAATCTAAAGGTAGAGGTCTTCATCCATTCTACCATCAATCTTGGAAGCAAATCCCACTCCCTTCCAAGTTATACAGCCTCATATCATCAAAGAACCTCCTCCAAACTTGAGGGACCCATCCACTAGCCTATCACTGAGCCCTTCACCTGACCTTTTCCAAGCCTATTTGTGCCCATCTGACCCTAGGTGATTGATTTTGGTCTCATCAGACCATATTACTCAGGCACACATGCAAGAAGGTAAAGGAGTGGCTTGAGGAGTAGGATTTTAGGACTTTGGTATGGCCTGCATAGTCTCCTGACCTCAACCCCATTGAGCATCTTTGAAGTCACCTCAAAAGAAGGCTAACAGATCAAAAGACTCCACCTATGAGGATTCATAAGTTATGGGAGAGAGTTCAGGTGGAATGGAAGGGGATACCAGTGGAAGAGTGTCAGAAGTTGATTGAAAGCATGCCTAGAAGGGTTGAAGCAGTAATCAAGGCAAAGGAAGACTATATCAAGTACTAATATACCTAGATACCAAAAGATGCAAAACTGTTGCAATGATATTATTGTTTTGAAATGGGTATGTCTTAGAAGTGTGTGAATCAAATCACATGACCCTGGTAACAATTTTGTAGCCAATGGTATGTACTTTATTTGTTTCCACCAAAGCAAAGTAAAATTCCCATAGATGATTGTGGGGTGCTGCATGCCTTGATTTGGAGTTAGGCATTACAATAGCAGAAGCTGGGTTCTTAACAATATCAATGTGAGCTCATTCCATTGTGTCTGCAGTCCATTGAATGGGGGGACTGACAAGGGGAATACTGGAAGCAACACCCTACATGAGTTCAAGTTTTGGAATCTCCCAATGTTCAAGAATACAACCCTTCTCTCCATAGCAAGCTCCAGCATCAGTGATACACTGCTTATGTGCATGAAAACTCTCAAGTGCAGTCACTATCTTGTGACACTGATCATCATTGATAATCAGAGATTGTGCCTGGTATTGGAATTCCATCAGAGAGTGGACTGTTACGATCAGCCCCTTTTTCCTCTTTCTCCGCTCTCTTTTCACCTTGTATTACTTAAACACGTACAGCCCTTCTCCTTAGTCAGCATTCATGGCTGTACGTTCCCTTATCTCTTATCTCTGAACTCACGCATTCCATGGCATTCCATGTAATTCTATCATACACAGCCTTCTGACTCGTTTCACGCTGTGTATGACTCATTCTCCTTATCTCCAGCTGCCACATTAGGGTCTCTCTCTTATCGAGCCATAGCACTGCTTGGTCTGTGCACTGGACTCTCTACATATAAATAGGGTGTAGCACAAGCGATGTATCTCCAGCTTGAGCCTACTCGAGATAGCAATCTATTGCATCTTTGACCCTCTCACTCCTCCTCTGCTCTCCCTTCACACCCCTTGACCTCGCAGCGTCTTTGCTTGAGGATACTCTGTCGCTGCCTTCGACGTCACTACATACTCGCCAAGGCGGAGTAGTGACCAATCTCTGCACATTGCGTGTAGGATCTATGCCCCTCGTCTTTGTCTCGCAGCTTTAGGTTGCGCATCGAGTCTACGGCTGACGCTACCCGCGCCTGTCGTAACATGGACTGCTCGAAGTACACCCATGGGTACTGTGCCAGTGATTAGTGTTTTAAAGTCCGGTCCGGTCCGGTTTTTTGCCTTATTTGGCAAGCAACCGGACCGCAACCGGTTTTGGTAATTTTCTAAATAAGGCAACTGGCAACTGGACCAAAAAAGACTGGTTGCAAC
>JBBPUL010001099.1:0-11648 GCA_038094675.1 Spongispora temasekensis
AGAACGGGAAAGGGAGAAAACATACAAATGAAAGCATACAAATGTCGTGCAAAGTGGCTCCTCATGTGGTTTACAGGAGCCACGTGCGAGACACATAAAGAGTATTGCGTGGGCCTTAGAACCTCGCGGGGGCTCTGAGGTGGCCACCAGAAGCCCCGTAGGAAACCTTTAGGATCTCGAGGTGGCGACGCAGAGGCTTCGCTGGGGCCCTTGAAAGGCCCTGCAGGACCTAGCGACAGCACATTTGGGCTACGCTGGCGAGGCGGGAGGGGAGCCGGGGTCTAACTGACGGGTTTGCCTTGTATGGGGATAAGTGTCCGAAAGAGCGTGGGAACCACCACGAAAGTGCTGCCAAGGGTGCAGACTAGACAAGTTGTTTCATCATTACTAATATATTTAATCCGTCGACTTTTACTGTAAAACGACGTTGGTCGTCTTCTATTGACAGATGTATCTTCTCACATGCTTTACTGTCCTCGGTGTTGCTGCTACCATCGCGCATGCGCAGGCGATTGTTTGTTCTCCAGGACCTGAAGTACGTCGACTCAACCCCTTGACTCGAACTGAAAGGTTGAATGTACATACTATCATCTGAAGACCAATAAACTGCCAGCCAACTGCAACCAATATATTCACGACTGCTATCAGAATAGTAAACTATCCGATTCGTACTACACATGTGGCCATGCTAATTGTGATGATACTACTACCACAGATTGTAACCCGACATTTGTCCATGATGCGGATACTTGTGGAACCTGCCAAAGCGGTCAATACAACGGATGCCCCTGTGCAAAATGTGGCAGTGGTGGGGATCTAATCGGCAGCTGCTTCGAAAATGGCTGCGCCGCGCAATTCTATATCTGCTTAGAGGGGCCATACACTGGTTGCTGGTGCAACAGGGATTGATAATGTTGTCGGGATTGGCAGTGGACATCGTTGGTCCACTGCATGATTTATGAACAGATTGTCATGCGGTACAAGGTTGCATCCTTATGAGGGGTCAAGTGCACTTTTAATCGACGCAACACATTTCGGTGCAGCGCGCAAAACACTGACACACTCTCAGCGCAACACTCTCAGACTGGCGTGCAACACTTCCGCACCTGAGCGCAATATTTTCGGACCAGCACACAACTATGAAAAATCATCAGTGGACTTCGGAAATTCACACAGTCTGGACCCCCTGGTTGCATCGCATGGGCAAGAACAAGTCAGTCTAGACTGACGAAAGTTGTCAGGGGTGCCTATTCGCTGGTAGGAGGTGCTGTACTGTCTCGGAACACCCCGCGGCCCCACCCCTAGTAATGTCACGGGTGAAAGCCTCGGCTCGGGCCTAAGTCCGACTTGGGGGGCTTAAGGCCCTGCCAAATCATAAGCCGGGCCCTGAGCCCTCGAAGCCTCCACTTAAGGCCAGTGGAGGCCTGTTGCCTGAGAACCGAGGCTTTGGCCCAAGGGCTCTGAATAAAGGTGGGTACATAGGCGGGAGCGAGAGCACGCATGCATGTACGCACATACACATTCAAATTCAAAGGATGAGAAGCATTGGAGACAACTTGTTTCATTAGCCCCTGTTTTCATTTCCGAGAAGCGACTCGGAGGAATTTCCATTCTCTTCCTGTTGCTCACCAATGCGAGTCACCATGAATAACGAAGACATTTTGGAGAGTCCCTCTATTTTCTTGATGGTGAGCTGTTTCTCCTCTGAGTGAGGGATATCATTGATGTCTGATTGGAACCACAGAGTGTCAGTACTGTTGCATTATGCGATAGCCTTTACAAACGGACGTTGCCGGTTACGTAATAACGCATAGATAAACCTTCCTCAGTCACTGACGCGTATCAGTACTGAGGTGAGACCCTTCTTTCGTAGTCCGTATTGTATTCATGCATGCCCAGTGTACTTCTACAAGTACGCCTACCTGCATACAGTGTGGCCAGTATGTGCTGCTGAGCTCCCCCGTTCCGCCGCCAATTCGATGACCTTAGGTAAGCAAGTTCATCCTACCCACATTTCTTGCATAATAGAGTCTGTAACCTGTCAGTGATATCAATTTATTCCACTTAGCTAGCATGCAACTGTTGATTTCTGTATCACACAGACATACATACCCTAATCTTTAGAACGACCTGCGAATAATAACAACATGGACACCAAGTCTATGCCAAAGATTTAGAAGCACCCGTCGCTCTATTTCGACGACGGAAACATTGTCCTCAGAGCCCTATGGAAAAATAAAACTGGGATGCTCTTCCGTATTCAAAAACTGGTCATATCATGGCACTCCGAAATCTTTTCTGATATGTTCACTCTCTGTGGTTCTGGATCAGATGAGAGTGCTAGCGAAAATGACACTACCTAAGTGTTTGATGGAGTACCTCTCGTGGATTTACCGGATGGTGCATAGGACCTCGCATCCGTCCTCGAAGTCTTGTATCATATGTGGTGATTTTTTTTGCATCTCATTGTTGTGCTCGACGATCATCGACATGGACGTTGCTTCTATAGCACTCTGCCACATGACCCTTGCAGCCCCAACTACACGATATCATGAGCATGCAGAACCAAATCATGGATAAACTTGTGTCCAAGTGTCCACAGACGTTGGTGGAATGGGACAGGCTCGAACACAATGCCAAATTCATGCCAATGGATAATTTATTACCAGAGCCAGCAGCCGCCATTCAGCGTGCTCGTCAATTTGACACTCCAGACATCCTTCCTGCTGCGTTTTACCATCTCTCTCACATCTCCATCTTGGACGACTGGGACAAGTCGCATGAAAACATGTCTGTACCCATTCAAAGTCCATCAAAGTACTCTGCGTGGTGGGGACTTCTTTCTGCAAAGGACTTCCGCTTCCTCTTTACTGGGAAAGCCAAACTGGTCGAAATGTTGAAAGAGGGACCAACAGACCCATCATCCCCAAGTGAGGTCGTGGCCTTCAAGTTGTAATGGGGTTACAACCTCGTGGAAGTCGATTAAGGATGGGTGTCTGAAAATTATGGACCTCCTGAAAGCTCTCCGAGGCCTGTTGGGAAATGGTGAACTATCGACCTGCATTGAATGCAGAACGGCCCTGCAAAAGAGCGTTCGCAGACTACGCGCATAAATCTGGAAAGACTTACATGACATTTTTGACCCGAATGAGGGGATCGGGATGTAAACAATGACGGACAGATAAACAGCTGAGCATTACCAGTGTAATTGAACGACTCGACCTTTGTAGAAATGGGTGAAATTTTCATAGAATAAGTTTGTATACTGACGAGAGGCTCGGTAATCTCACCTGTCCCATCACCCAACAAATGGTGTGCCATCGTATCAGTGCATTTTGTGTGGGTGGGTGCTTAATCGGTGGTTCGCAAGCCTCCTTGCAGCGACGGCCACGCACTTACACTCGCTTTTGCATTGAAGATGAGATGTTCTGTGACTACACATTGTCTCCCTCGTAAGACACATGGCAAGTCAGTGTTGGAATCAACTGAATACATCTGAGCTCTCGAGTCTAGATGATCATTGGCTGCCACACATACCGCATATCACGCCATGTTTTTTTTTTTTTTGAAGTCAATTCATGATAAAAGCACGGATCGCCCTGCTCGACATGCGTGGGTACGTGCCGAGCATCACTGGACCCGTTTTGTCTGAGAGCTGTCTTCTTCGTTTGGCGTTGCAAGCAATTTGAGGCACGGATCGATGCACATTTTCAGCGGAAGCAAGGAAGACTGCTCAGATCAACTTTGTAGAGATATGTTCGAATGTGCAAATACTTCGCTGGAGATTGTGCTTCGAGCCTGGTGGAGGTTGCGAATCAAGGTTGACAAAGAGTTTGCACAAATTTGGATCCTTGGATCAGTCACACCATCCATGAAGTTCACACATCGCCTGCCGCCCGGGAGTCGTCACATCCGCCATGCCCAAGACGAAGGTATCAAAGGAAAGGCCCAACGCTAGACCATCCAATTCTCAGTCTGATGGCAGCGTCTCACTGATTCTCCCATATCTGTTCATCGGTCCCTGTTCTGCGACCTCTGCCTCGTCCACCTTTATTCCTCGGCACGGAATCACCCACGTCATCAGCGTAGGGAAGAAGCCTGTGTCCACCCTCGATAAGATCGCGTACCTCCGTCTCTCCATCGAGGACGATCCCTCCGCGCCCTTGGCCAAGGCCGGCGAGGAAGCAGCCGTGTTCATTGACAAGGCGATGCGCCGCCGCGCGCCGTCTGGAAAGAAGTCGTCGTCGTCCGAACCGGCCAAGATATTTGTCCATTGCTCAGCAGGCATCTCTCGCTCCCCAGCCATCGTCGCGTTCTACTTGATGCGTAGCTGCGACATGTCGCTGAAGCGAGCGCTGGGGTCCATCATCCGTGCGAGACCACAGGCGTGCCCGAATCCTGGGTTCCTTCTGCAACTGCAGCAGGCAGAACTGGGATTCCGCGGCTGTGCGTCCTTGTCCGAAATGCCGTCTTTGCCCATAAAGAAGGAGGAACGTTTGGCCTTGTTCCATGAAGACCCATCCGTAGAGGAGGCGGCCGGGTCTCCTCTTCCAGCGTCTGTTCCGTGTGAGGTGAGTCATAATTTGTTTTGCTGGGAATACTGATGCGACTAACCTATCACGAAGATAATGTCCGGGAGTGGGAATGACAAGGGAGATAAGGCTATTCCCATGGACAAGGGTGACCGCGATTGATACGAGATGATCACCTTTTATCGCATCGTGTGCTCTGTTCCATCCTGTTCCAATTGCTGTTGCTTGTCCTTTATTTTAAACCAGGTATTCAAGATGATATCACTTAATATTCCGCTGGAACTATTTGTTGTACTATGCTGTCTTCAACGAAGGATGGATCGCTCTATACCACACTATGGCATATTATGAAGTTTGTCACGCAGATGAGCTATCCATCCGACACGAGATACAGAAACTGCAAGTCACGACATCCAAATGACCATCACTGCTTCCGAATCCGAGCATCTAGGATGCTGTCAGACCAATTATAAAGATGAATCATCACAGCGCTACCAACCAATTTCTCGAACTGTATTGGTACGAATGCGCTTCAAGGTGTTACGATGATTGGTCACGATATCCTTCATCTCCCTAACTTTCGAAGGAAAGCCATCGGTGTGGAGATCGATGAACAAGATTGGGGAGTTGGGGTTATTCGGCATGATGTATCCCTGAGGATCTGTAAGCGTCATGTCTTCAGCGGTGGTGCATGCACGGTATATGCTATGAAAGTTGTGACCATTAATCAATGCAATGCATAATTGTAGTTGGTGGCTCACCGTGCAAGAATGCTATCATCTGTGATGTCTTCGATGGCTTTTTTGAAATTTGCTTTGCCAGCGCCTCCCTGCATGGTGAAAGCGCAGCCTTCGATATACTTCGCGGAAAGTACAAATCCGTTCGAGCTCTTCCAAACTTGTTTTTCTTCGTCGAAGACACTGACAACACCACGAGTGAGTTCGTTTTTTGGGGTGGGCAACCCAAAATCTCTAGCTTTGCCATATGTCATAGAAAGTTTGTTGTATTGATTCATCGAGGAAAAGATTTTCCATGCCTCGGCTCCAACCCGCCACACACCAACAGCCTCATTGCTGGTGCAGTCTGGCCTCCGATTCAGCTGAGTCGTTCTTGAATCGGATGTAAACGAGACAGCTGCTACACTTTTCTTTCTGGATGGCGCCATCGTGCTAGTTGACCTTAAGTGGGCCCGGGTAATGCAAGACCGGAATTGGAGGAAGGGTATTGTTGCAGTACTCCAAGGGAGGGTTTATAAATGACCAGCGCGGCAAGCTGTCAGCCTGGAATGCCCAAGAAACCCTTATACAGAAGGATACCCAGCGTCAGTTCGTCCCTTTGCGTTTGCGTTCCCATGGAGAGACGGCAGCAGCGCTTGATTGTTGACCGAAGGTCCGAACATTCTCAGAGCTAGTAATGCTCACATTCTGAGCCAAATATAGATGCCAGGTTTTAGTAGTAAGGGAAAAGTCGGGAAATTGTGCATTTGCAGTAAGCCATTCTTGTAGTACTCGGTTACCTGTTCGGTGCTGTAACAATTTGATTGGACTAAGTGATATCACCCAAGGGAAGCAAATAAACTGACAAATAATAGCACGGTGTCAACGAGATGATGATAGGCTCGCACGAATGACCCAGAGGCATCCTGGATATCAGCAGGGTGGGCCAAATGAGGCCGACGTGAGACTCCGGAGGTTCAAGAGAAGCCGGTGGGAAGCTCCAGCCTGCAGTTCGTGCGGGTGTCACCTATATATTTTCGGAACTTCGCGAGGCCTAAAATTTCTATGGGAGCGCACCTACCTCTGAGGCCTCTATAGTCTGCAGGAGGAAGTTTCATTGACGATGTGACTGGCTATGACTGGCTCAATGAGTGCAAGCAAGAGAAAATGCTTGCCTGTGGACTGATGAGCTGATGATTGCCGAGACGGCGCTTTCCTAGTAAGAGCATTGGCACCCTGTTGATGAGAGCTGTCGATTTCGTCAAGCATTTTGAGGAGATGGCGATGAGGAGCAAGAAAGAGACTGAGGTCCCTCGATCTTGAGAACGGCCGCACCCTTTGAGATGCACGGTATCGATAGATGAAAGACATTATGACTAAATGAGACTGGGAAACTGATATCCCTGGATGATGCGGTGGTTAAAGCACTAGTATTGGTCACTGAGCGATGCGATGGGAACAACCAGCAATGAAAATAAATTATGCCCATTACACGATCTCAAGCAATCGCAGGTGAGACAGTCCAGAACTCTTAAATTTGCCATCCCGCAAAATAGAAGGGACAGGATCGATGATGCAGTGCACTATGACGGGCATTGAGTGCTTGAGTCCAAAACCGCACGGTGGGAATACTTACAACAGATCTCAAGCTAATTGGGAGCAATGTGGTATTATGACACAGAATGCGGAGGAACTTATTACCTGGAAACAGGACATCAATATCCAATCATTACAATATGAATATGACTGCTCACTGGCAAAAAAAAAGTGGGTGCTTGTTCTCTTTTTTCATAAGATTTGTTTCTGCGGTCGAGCGGCATGTCCGTTTGGAAGTTCAAGTTTTCAAGGCAGTGTAAGAGGGTCACAGCCACCTGCCGCTTAAGACCAATTACTGAACAGTTAGTGTTCAGTATCCCAGGCGCTAGTTATAGGTAACTAGGTAAGCGGATAGCTTACAATATGATTAGTTCTCACGTCGAACGACCTTGAAGCGCAATGATCTTTGCAATAGAACCCCCATTTACAAATCCCAATCTCTTGATTTAACGCTATATCAACCATCCTATGTGGATATTGCGACACCGATGATCGTCATACAACTCAAGATTGCTACGAAGGAATACTCCAAAGCCCCGGAACTTGTTATGGATGGAACATCTACGAGTCTACGACGTATTCTGTCTCGGACCAAGGCTATGCGAGGGGTTTGTATGTGCGAACTGTCTTGGAATCCGTCGCGGAAGATAGATGCTCCCGGAGATGATTCGGAATGGACGGGGGTTTATGGAGGCGAGGTGGAGTATATCACTGTTTTTTTTTTTTTTTTTCAAAACGGTGTTTGATGTTCGCACGAGCGGTTCTCACGAACTGGTCATGGTGGCCATAGACATTCAATGAGTCATTCTCTCTCAATAATGTTTCCGGGGAATAAATTGTCTGAAATGTGCTATGATCCATGTGCATATGCCATGAAGTCATTCAACACAACTGCGGTATCCCAAATAGTGGCTGTCATGATCGGATTTCCAATTCCAATTTGATAATCCTAAGAGTGGGCAATGCTAGTCCGCTCAAAGTTCGATCGCGTGAATAATGTTCACCGGAAGTACCACTTTATGCACGACCCGAGGTGTAGAAGCTTGGTGAGTTGAATGATCGCACCTTCATCCGATTCTCATCCAGACCAACATAGCCATGGCCCACTGGGGGTTGTCCATTACTAACATCGAGACGACTAAACTGGCGCTGACAAATTCAAGTTTTGATAGTGTACCAGGTTTATTCCACCTAGGCTACAGATTAATACTGATCAAAAGTTGTAGAAAGTTGGAATCTGGGATCTGCGGCAGTGTGCGAGAGAGCAACCACCGCTTGCTGCGCATGCTCCTTCGAGTCGAGACTTGAGGATTCAAAGGCCTTAGCCTCTGAGATGGAAATCGGCGGTAGCTACCAGTGGCCTATGAGCCTTGCTGTTCCCATTTCAAAGCTCAATCGTTAAAGCGCGTTACAAACAGGAAAAGTCGCCGACGGATCAAGATACGGATGCTGAGCGCCAAGCAACCAGAATCGCATTCATCATATCAGTAACACTGCCTTGGATGCGTGTTTAACATGGACAACATTTTAGTAAGTAGTGCTAGCAGAAGAACGCAAACTTTTTATTAATAGAGACCGCTTTTTTTGCCGCAGTCGCGGCGTACACCCGTAAATAACTGCTATTATTATCTCGGTTTTATCAGGTTTATGGTTTCGTCTTGCCGTACTTGTGGTCAGCTTTCACGAAACGATGTTCTCTGTTAGCCTGCAAGAAGCCTTTGCCATCCTTGACTATGTATATGGTACATACTTCCTCATTCTGATTCCTTTCCAAGACTTCACATTTACATGCTTCTAGTGGCTATCATGACTTCCGCTGTATATGATTGTGGTGGGTCTTCTACGTATGTTCTAGTAACAGTATTCTCGATTCTTAGTGTCATCTCTGGCAGTCCTTACTCTGGTTTATGAGGTTGCCATTCACCTAACAGCAAAGTTCTTCGCTGACATGGCATTCGTAGATCGAATATATTTGGGTGAGTAGCAGGTGAGTAGCTCTATCACTAAACACTCAACAGGAGGTCATAGTGCAAGCCTTGGACCGTGGTGTCTACCTTGTTCATTCTTGTGTGTCTTCGTTTACCAATTGGTATCACCACGAAAAGCTCAATACTGGCGTTTCAGTTTCGCTGGTCTGGATTGTGTACCCTGGTGTGAGTTAGTTGTGATCTAAGTACATACCCTATACTAACAGACGACTTGTTTGTCAGAACGTTCTGCTTGTGTGATTCTTGTTGATAATCCGAGAAAAATCCAAATTTTGACTCGGGTAATTAGGCCAGAGTAGCTTTCTACCTACACGTAAGGTATTCTTTTTTCACTTGATGTGTCGCCCATGAATCCATCCCCTCGCACGTCTATGGATGCACGTCTTTGTTCTCCGCATATTTTCTGATGCATCTGACACTTCTTACATAGTGGTATGCATTCACGCCCGATTATCCGACTTTGATGCAGACTTTTTGGAAGCCGCTGTGGTCACCATTGTACACACAGTGACATACTACTTCTTTCTCGGTGCAGCTGATTGTAAGCTTTCTTTGACTTCTTTTTAAAGAAGGTAGACTAAGAAGATGACTGCAGTGATCATGATCCTACGCACATGGGCAATATGTAACCGATCGAAGCTCATACTCATTACACTCTTTGTTTTTTATTCTATGCAGATGCTATCTACCTTCGTCATGTATGCCATACAAAGTGATGCACTACTTAGTAGGTTCCTGGATTCGCCTTTGGCCGAATCCTTTATTTTATCGGACTGGAAACTGTAACCACTGACATTCTGCATATTCCATTTTGCAGCAGGGAAGCAGTTTTCAATCACGACATTATCGTTGGTGGTCATCGCGTTGCAAATCATAAATAGTGGAGTCGTATGCTTGCTCGCAAGCGTCCAGTTTGTGAGGCAGTCACTCGAGATGCACCGTGCCACACAACGGTGGCAACTCAATCGCTATATAAATTTACTCGTCCGGCAAGGCGTCCTCTACTTTTTTGCGTGAGTATTTCTCCACCCCTACTAGTCGTCGCAATACACAGCTAAGGCACTTCCCCCATCATAGATTCTTCCTCCGCAACCTCATCAATATGTTGACTTCCTGGCCCACGGTGCTGCCATTGGGAGGATGGGGGGTAATACTATACCGTCCAGTCGAACTCGTGCCTGCACATGTCCTTACCCCTCGATTCTTCCTGAACTTGCGCAGATTGTATGCGCACGATGTCCAATGTAGACAAGGTTACATGACTGATGCCGGGTTTGGTCTATCGGGGCAAGCTAGCTGGCAAGGAAACGTTCTAATGACGATTGAGTTCGAAGAGGCCATGGAAAACTTGGCGGCTCAGGATGGACCGGGTAATGGGAGTCAGGATGACAATGAATGTACGGAAGGCGTTCTGCAGAGTACATAATGTCATGCCGTAATATGTCCAGTTACCATGACGAAGAAAGGATAGTACAAACGATTCAGAACTTGCGTCTATAACAAGCGCGGGAAGTTCAGGTAAGGAGAAGTGAAAACTGGGAGTACATCTAAAATTCAAGCATAAATTCAAGAGCAAGACCAGCAACAAGAACACACCCAATGATAGGAGATGGCAGAAAGGCGCGGAGCCCCCGGTGTAGTAACTAGTGTACTACGATCTCGCTGGTCAGTTGGGTCGCAATCGGCGACTCGACACACGTCCCGGGACAAGTTAACGGTAGTACTACAAGGCTGGCACCTGTAGCAAAAGTATTCGTTCTCAGCATGGCCCCAGCGCGTGGCTTGTGGGATTGGTGATTGTTTCACCATGCGCAAGCGCACGAACTCAGTCAGTTTTTCTTTTACGTAAGTGAATTCTCCTACCAGGTTTGATATCCGCAGATCTCATGTTTGGCGAACAACATCTAATATTATCAAGATATCCGTATCTTCTAGAAGACCCTGCGACTACGGTTTATTGTAAAATCGCTCAGAAACTCGTTCCATTGTCACTGACAGGCATGATCTCAATGTCTATCCAGATTTCTTTTGGAGAGCTTAGTAGTAAGCGATCATGTGGGGAAATGGAATTGTCCGCCTCTTCAGTGATGTTACAGAGAGCGCTCGTAGGCCCACGTAGCAGCAACGCCGCAAGTGCGATCCTGCCTTCACACTCAAGTACGCCGAGTGCAGGTGAGCATGTGCCTGAGAAGAGGAATAACTCCTGAAACCTTGGACCCAGGTATACTGATAGAGACTTGAAGGTGAGCATAATGGCGATAAATTCGCAAATATGAATTCAATGACATTCTGGAGCATTAAAGATAGTTGACCACTCTCCTTATTCCAAAAGTTCTGCTTTTCGACCTAAGCAAACAAAACTGTGCGATAGGTTATATGGGTAAGAAATGGCACTCTGAGACTTTCAGGTACGGCCCTAATTCAATGGGTTCCGTCGGTCGCTGTGGTTACCATATAATGGCTGCAGCAGGCCATTCAATATAAAATCAAGCACGATCCCAATAAAAACTGTATTCATTCCATTCCATCCCAACGAACCCACCCGAAGGTTCTTACAAAGATGGTCACTCGCTTCCCGACATTTTTCCTCACTTTTACTGTTGTTACTCTGACGGCCAGCGCCAATTCGGGTGGGATACTCTCGTGCTGTGGCAATGTGGATGTGAGATATTTATATGTATTGTTTTTCTCCGGCTGACGACAATCCACGGGATGAAGCATCCTAAAACCTATGTATATCTCCAGTACGCGACCGCCTGGACTACTAGTAGTACTGGTAGTAGTACTATTACAACTACTACTGCTACTACTGCTAC
>JBBPUL010001100.1:0-11640 GCA_038094675.1 Spongispora temasekensis
AAAAAAAGAACAGTCAGACCGACAGACTTTGGTTTCCGCATTGTCCGAGTTGGACTGTCACAATTTCGCGAGGCATGATGTGGCGCCCAACCAAGAAGCGACGCGTTCGCAGACACAGAAAAACAGTATTATGAAAAAAAAAAAAAAAAAAAAACACAACAAGCTAAGATGTACGCGACGTGATAGGACAAGAGTATGCAACTTGGAATCTAGTAATGAGGCCTTCAGCCTCCCAATGTAAGTATGTGAGCACCAGATGTATGCGAGCGGATTGCAACGTGATCAATAGATATATGGCTCGAGGTTGTGATGGTAATGAAAAAGAAAGAAAGAAAGAAAGAAAATCAAGAATGTAGTGAGTGATGGCCGTCAGCCACCAAGCGTACAACACCAACGATCCCGAGATTGGAGACGAGAACCCCCTGATATAAGATGATCGAGAACGAAAATCTATAAAGAAAACAACGGTGTGATGATGTTGTCGCTGATGCTTAAACATCAGCCTAGAGAGAGAAACTTTTCGTCCATTTTCAGAGCAAAACAAGGCAAGAATTGCGCAGAGGCATCATTCGCATCCATCCACCAGCCACCGCGCCGTGTTCGTAATCGCTATCCCCGTCTTGCACCGCGTCGTGGAAGTCCTTTTATTCGTCTGGCACCCGCGCCATCAACCTGGGGTTGTACAGATCCCATCGTAAACAACGATCCGCCGCCTGGCGCTGCAGCACCTGCCGGCGCACCAAATCCGGTAGCAGGTGCGGTAGCCCCAGTTACTCCCGCACCAAACGAGAATGCGCTGCTGCCAGCCGTCCCCGACGGAAGTGTAGTGTTGCCGGTGACAGGGGATGCGGGCTGACTGCTTGGCCCAAATGCGAACGGACTAGGCGTTGGCTGCACTGTGGTGGGCGTCCCAAAACCAAACGACGACGACGCGGGTCGATTGAACGTCGAGGGACTGGACGGAGTGGAAGCCGTTGCACCCTGACCAAAAGGATTTGCAGAGGGAGGCGGAGCGCCAAACGAGAACGGTGACGTAGGAGCGACGTTCGGAGAGGGCTGTGAAAATTGGAAGGGGGCAGCCGCAGTTGTAGTCGTCACCGGACTCTCTGGCGGTTTTTGTCCAAACGAGAACCCAGTAGACGAAGACGATGTTTGCCCGAAGCTACTAAACGAGACAGGAGGCTTAGTCTCTTTCTTCTCCTCTTTTGCAAAAGGGTTGGCTGTCGCTCCCGTAGCACCGAAACTAAAGGGAGCCGTGGTCGTAGCTGGACTCTGAGCGAATAGCGCGGATCCGCCCGGCGTATTGAAAGTGAAGCTGAGCGTTGGTCTTTCCGGTGCCTTGCCATCGCCATTTGGCATCATATCCCTCACCGGACTTTCGTCCATCGTCACCTCTTGTTCGGCTTTTGGTGGTGTGACAGGTCGAGCAGGCGCAATTGACGTCGGCGTTGACCCAAAGACAAAAGGCTTGCTGGAGACATGGGCCGCTGTTGTCCCGCTGGGTGTTGCACTGAAACTGAATGTCGCTGGAGAGGCAGCGGTTGTCGCCGATGTGGTAGACGACCCAAAATTGAAACCTGTTGTAGGTTTCTTCTCCGCCGTGGAGGGTGTGCCAAAGGAGAACGGGATCGCTGTAGACTTGTTCTCAACTGGAGCAGCTCCAGGGCGAGGCAGGAATGTGAACGGAGTCCCCGAAGGAGCGGGGGGCGGAGTACCGAACAGCGATTTAGCCGTGTCGGATGTAACCTGAGGTACCACGGGTCCGGGGGAGGTTGGCCGACCGAAAATGGAAGCGCTCTTTTGTGCTTCGGTGGAAGTGGCAGGGACGACAGGTGCTAAGGCTGTAGCTGGCGCCGAGGGTACTGAAGGCGGAGCACCAAACGAAAAGGGAGTACTAGCAGGTTTCTTGGGTTCTGCCGCTGGCGGTTGCTCGGACGGTGCACCGGAACCAGAGGCTGGCACAGATTCTACCGGTTTAGCGGGTGTTCCAAACGTGAATGGTAACGCCGTATTTGGTGCTGCTATTACACTCTTTTCGGTTTCCTTCGCAGCGGCAGGAGGTGCTCCAGTAGGAATAAGCGTAGCAAACACGGATGTGGGTTGGGATGGTGCATCCGGAATTGACGGAGTTGAATCACCTGCCTTCGGTGGCTGTGGTTCCCGAACTTCAGTTGGCTTGACTTGTTCAGCCACAGGTGCATTAAAGGGTGAAGCCGTCATAGGTGCTGGCTTGGCAAATACGGAAGAATTGGCAAAGAAATTTGGAACCCCATCTATCGATGCGACAGTCACCGGAGGTACTGGGGCCTCCGGAAGGGGCTTTGCAGCTTCCGGGGTTGGCGGCACGAGCGCTATCTTAGGCACAACTGGAGCTGGAGTCGGGGGGGCCGGCGCTGGGGAAGGCTTTGCAATCTCGATCGTAGGCGGCGCAGACGCAGGTTTAGTGAGAGAAAATGGAAGTGAAATAATCGGAGGTTCCTTTGCACGAGTCAAGTCGTGTGTAATAGTAGTCTACCAAATATGAATGAGATATCACCGTAGGTTAACTGTACACAACTCACCTCTTTGGCAAAACTGAAACCTGCGGGGAGCTCAAACGCTGGGACCTTTTTGGCGGCTTCTTCAAGCTCTTTCTGCTCTGCCGCACGAACCTCTTCCATCTCTTCGTCCTCCTCTTCAAAGGCTGCAGAAAACTTGGCGCGTCGGGATAGCGGACGATCAATGTGATTGCGACCAGTCCTTGTGCGACCCACTCGCAACGAAGAACTCAAAGGCCCTTCGCGAGATACTCTTGGTTCAAATAATGGAGCCGGAGGAGGAGCCTTGAGATCTTCCTCGCGTTTTTTCTCCGTTTCCGCTTCCTTGCGCTTTTCCTCTTCCTCTGTCCTTTCGTCTTCCATTGCATCCGCTCTCTCTCTCTCTCTCGCTTCCTCCTCCTCCTTCTTGCGCCTTGCCAGCCACTTTTTCATACCACCTTCCCCCGCGTATGGTTTCCTCCCATTGACCGTCTCCCTGTCTCTTTTTCTGCCCTTTTCTTTTCCTTTGCCCTTCGTCCCAAGTCGAGGCTTTGTTGGCCTATCGTCCGTCATGAGTGTGATATGCTTGCTTTCCTTGTGTACAAACATATCCGGGACTGAGACAGAGCCCTTCAACCGTGTCGGTAGTAACGGCGTCTTGTATACCTCCAATTCGTGCAAGGCGACTTCAGCTTTATTGACTGGCCAAAGATGTCCTGCTAAACATAAGTCATGTCATGAGGAGGAAGTCAATCGCAGAATAAACGTACGTGCAGAAACGTCTGTCATAGACCCTGTTCCAAACAAGATGGAGCTCTGACGAGTAGGTGCACGAGCCTGACATGAATTATTAGTGGCTCGTATTCTTGGCTACAACGCAAGACGTACTGTGCGCTGAGAGTCTAGAAGGGTTCCTAGGGTCAGCTGTGGAGAGGGCTCTGAAGCGACATGTTTCTGAACACCATGTGGCGGCTTTACAAACATGGGATTCGACATGAGGGTGGTAAGGGGAGGAGGTTCGTCTGGCGCACGTTCCCGGCGGGGGGGAACAACAGGACCAAATGTTGTACCAGAAGGCTGAGGGGTGAGCGACGAGCGAACCCGGATGTGCCGTGGAGACATGGACACTTCCCGACTGGTAGGCGGGGGTGGTGCATGACTTGCCTCTGATTGGAGATCCGGGATAGTGGGAGCAGGCTGTATGCGAGACAGAAAGCTAGAATGTGAAGGTGGATCGAGAGACATGGTGCGTGTGATGCCCTGAGGCCTGAGATGCGAACCGCTGGGGAGGGGTGACAGGGTACGCCGGCTGCGGGGGGGCTGATTCGACGCCGACGGCAAATGGAGGGTCTTCCGGGGTGATCTGGTGTTATCACAGCCAGCGCTCGACGAAGAGCGATCCGAAGTACGCCGGGGCTGGGCAAATGCCGATCTGGGGGGATCAAGGTAGGCTGGGCGGTCTGCGTCGGGGGATCCGAGTCGCTGTCGCTTGGACCTGCTCGGCGTGCCCTCATCCTCCAAGTATGCGTCTTCGATGACGACTGGGAGCCTCCTGCGCTTTCCTCTCGCGTCCTCAAACTCATCCTCTGGACCTGCGAACCAGGAAAAGGGCGCGGCGACGATGCTCTTGATGGCGCCGAGGAAAGAGCTCGAGCGCGCAAGGGGCGCGGCGTGGTTCTTCTGGGTATATGCGCTCATCGCTGTCCTGGACGGCGGGCGGGACGACGGAATGACGGGACGGACGTGGGCGGCGGGTGGTGGAGGAGAACGAGGCGTAAAAACAAGTTCTAACTGAAAATACATAATAGGAAACACCTTCTCACGATTACGTCACATAACTCAAGTAGCCTTTTTTACTAGGAGTAGCTAGCTACATGTTGTCCCGCACATTAACCAGCTCATCTGTGCGGCGTGTAGCGACCAAAGTGCGCACCATAACGGACACTGCGATCCAGCCGCATGTTCAACGTAACGTGAGTTCGTAATTTTGCGAGTGGTGGCCGCATTAACGTGTAGCTGCACCCGCACAGGAAGGATGGCTATTCATCGATTCCGTCTTTCCCATTCGACTGGGTATTTGGGAGTGAGTGCGCCACACCGCCGCTCCGTTATTCCTGATTGCTTCCGCAGTGTTCGTCATTATATCGGCTTGTTCCGTGAAGAGTCGCTTCTGGGGGAACTCGAGTCCCGCCTGTCTGTCGTCAAGAAACACGACTTCAAGGTGCTCTCGGTTCGGCCCTACCAGAAGGACGGCGGTGTCTTTGTCAAATTTACTTATAATACCAGTGACATCTCGAAAGGAGATGCTCTGAAAGACATTGAAGATCAACTGAGAGCAGAGGTAGACCAACATGCCATGCCTTCTTGGGCAGGGCTCGACTGGGGTAATGTATGGCTCGTTAGAGGGCAACCGTGGCTCGAGGTCCGTTCTTACACTCCAGGATAAAGTGCCTTATGACATGTTCTCAGGACATGAATAGGTACCCTTCTCAGCTTCTGAAAGTGGGATTTGAGGGACCCGACATCCAAGAGGAAACACTCTACGAGCTCTTCCGCGCAAGTAGTTTGATTCCTTCCTCAATAATACCCGTTCACACCCATTTCGACAGCCATATGGCCGTATCCGCGACGTGATTCCTCCGAAACCTGTGCCTGCTGGAAGTCTCCGTTCTGCGGATGTTTCATTCGTACGCGCTCGCTCGGCTGCTATTGCACGCAATGTCCTGCATGGTCGCCAATTGCAACTGTCAAATGCTACCCAACCTACTCGATTGCAGATACTTTACCAGCGACCCATCCAGGTTCATGCCATCCGCAATTGGCTCACCAGTCATCCGAGGATAGTTCTTCCTATCTTGTTCTTTTTGATTGGCACTTTAACATACACTGTATGTAAACTTGGCATCATAGAGCGCGATTGACCTCCTGAATACAGGTTTTTGATCCCATCCGAGCACTTTCCATCGAAGGGAAAATGCTAAACTGGTTTGACTACAGAGGTTCGCCACTTTCTTAACCAACGTTCAAAAGGCTGAACGTCTGAAGAATACGGGATTTTCAAGTGGTTGCAGACTCACGCTCTGGCACGATTATCTATATCCACGGCTGATGATACTCCAGTGACGGGTCTCAGCGGGTGGGATGATCGCAGAGAAGCAGACAATACTTTGAAAGGCTACCTAACGGACCCCCCATGTACGTTTGTTTCCGTCCCGCTTGTGTTGTTTTTTGTTCACAAAGCTCGCAGTAACTGTTGCATTCGTTCACGGTCCCCAGGGCAGTGGAAAATCGCAACTGGTATCCGCCATATTGCAAGACAGCGGCCGGTAAATCAAATATCTGGCCTTACTCGTAATATTCACGACTCTTGTCTCAGGAAAACTTTGGTCATCGACTGCGCAGAGCTGAACAAAGCCACCTCTGACACGAGACTCATTGCTGCTCTAGCGCAACAGACCGGTTATAGACCCATCTTTACCTTCCTTAACTCTCTTACAAATATCATCGATATCGCGAGCGTCGGTGTCATTGGTCAAAAAGGTCGATCGCTTCCCCTCTTCTGGAAAATACGTTTTACTCACCAGACCCCACACCTGTGAAGCCGGTTTAAGCAACACCCTCTCAGACCAGCTGAAGCAAATCCTCGAGGTCGTTGGCTCAGCTCTCATAAACGTGAACCTGTCGCTTCGTAACGCAACTAAGCAGGAATTCCAAGCTCAAATCGAGGCGGAGGCTTATAAGATTGAACATGAGCGCCAAGCAGACCGTATCCGTCAGGGTACCTGGCACGACGGCAGACTAGACTGCGTTGCCGGCAACGGTGTCATGTCTGAGCTTGGCATAGGCGACGAGGTCTTCGGTTTGGAGGACAGCACGAGTAATATAGATGAATACATCGTGATGGAAAAACTCAAGAAAGAGAAGGCGGTGGAGGACGAGCTAATGCGAAAGGAAAGGAGTGCAGAGGAAGTTGCCGCCATCGCTGCACTTCCTGTTGTATTCATCAAAAACTATGGCGTACGCGGCAGCGTATACCGGGAAGAGCTACAGCAAGTGCTTAGCCAGTGGGCGGCAACCCTGGTTGAGAACAAAGTAAGCCGTCGCATCGTGATGTACACCGAGTCTCATCCAGTGTATAGATCGCGCATGTCATCGTTACCAGTGACAATAGAGAGAATGCCAAGCTGATCACACGCGGTAGGATTCGACTGATCACTGGCCGATCAACAGGTTCACTTCGTTCCTGCTACAGCTCTCCCGTCAAAACCATTAAACTCGATCCCTCTGTACGATGCAGATGTCGGCAGCACCCTAGCATTCGTGAAACAACGTCTACAGGATGCCGGTAAGAGTGCTGAGCTGACGAAATCAGAAGTAACCAGTATAAGATGTCTCGGAGGACGTGCAAGCGATCTCGAGATCGTCAGTGGACTTACCACTGCTAACTTTTATTTACATTGACCATAACCTCCAGTTGATTCACAAGGTCCGCAGCGGTCAAGTTATCGAGGATGCCGTCGAAGACATCATTTCCCGGAGCATTGGCGAGCTTAGAAAGAGTGCCTTTGGTGAGGACCTCGAGGACGCCAAGGCGCTGTCATGGACTCGTGAGCAAGCCTGGACGGTACTCAAGCAACTCGCGAAGAAGGCCGAGGTAAGCCAAACCTGTTTTGCACTGTCCTGGACAAGCCCATCCACGATTTGGGTATACAGCTCCCGTATTACGATGTATTAGCAAATTTCCCGTTCAAGGGAGATGAACTCGCTCTGCGTTCCATGGAACATGTTGAGCTGATATCCATCGGTACTGTGAACGGTAAGTTGCGTTCTTTTCTGAGTCATAAAACTTGACAAACATCGTTGCAGGTCGTCCGTCCACCATACGACCAGGAAGACCAGTATTTAGAAGTGCATTTGAGAGGCTTGTCAACGGTGAGCGCTTCCGCTAGTTCTCCAGCTGACGTCGTCAAACGTATCATACACAGATCCCGTCTTCCGCGCGACGCAAGACATGGCTGTAAACGACAAGTTAATCACTAGCGCTGACAACACGATCAAGGCATGTGAATCCGAACTAGCGACACTGCATGAAATCAGCGGTCCCGATGGGTTCTTCCAATGGCTATGGCGGAGCAAGCGTGTGTCGACGGAGAGGCGGAGGTACTTGTTGAAAAGGATGTACGATGCGCAGGTGAAGATCCAGATGCTGGAGAAACAGAACGTGGACTTGAAGAGGACGCTGGCAAAGGGGGCCTGAGAGAAACGAAATAGAGATATCGGCTGGCCGGCCAAGTTGTTGGCCTACATGCCTGATTGATTTGGAAAGGCGGGAGCTTTGGAATATAACATGGCCAAACAACGCCTTAGCTTGACTCTGTCAAGACTCTGAGTACTGGAATTCTAGTGGCGTAGTTTTAACCATGTCCAGTACCGACAGCCAAGGACATCTTCTATCCTTGAAGGTGATGAGAGTATCTGTGCGTATTGTCTTCTGAGAACCCGTATTCGCCACGAACGATAACTACCGCGATGATAGCGACCTGGACTCGCAGCTGCATGGGAGCCGTTTTATTCCAGTTCATCTGCTTTCTCCGCCCATTCAACCGCGTCGATTCTCTCCCTCCAAGGTACGACTCCTCTGCCCGGCCACCCCAAGACCCTCCGCGACCTCACCCATGTCTCCGAATTTCTTACTCTCCCATCGGCATTTGGTGCCATCCAACTCGGAGAGACATTTTCCTGTTGCATCTCAGTTAACAACGAGACACACGCTGCGGTACAGGGCGTCCATGTCTGCCTCGAGATGCAGACCGCGAGCTCCAAGACGCTCCTTGGCGAACTTGGCGGTGCGGGCCACACGCTCGCAGCTGGGGACGGTCTCGAGCACGTCGTGCACCACGAGGTGAAGGAACTCGGCCAGCACGTGTTGGCGTGCACGGTCACGTATCGGCTTCCGCCCGGGTACCCTTATGCGCCAAGTCCGGTCGAGGGATCGGACGACCCGAGCCTGCAGAGCTTTCGCAAGTTTTACAAATTTTCTGTGCGTCTCTTCATCGTCTAGTAGAGTCAGAAACTCACCGTCAATCACGATCATCGGACAGGTTACCAACCCCCTGTCTGTCAAGACCAAAGTCCACACCTCAAAATCCCCCTCCGCCCTCCTCGACAGCGTCGAGCGCGAAAAAGTGTTCCTAGAAGTACACATTCAAAATATGACACAAGAGACGATGTGGTTTGATCGTATGGAATTTGAATGTGCAGAAGGCTGGAATGTGTTCGACGCCAACCGCCTTCAAGTTTCCTTGCCTGGTTCTTCGGATGACAGCACACAGGTCCTGAAACAGTTGTTTTCCGATTCGATGGCGCTCATTCAGCCCCAAACTATCCGACAATATATATACATCCTTTCTCCCATCAACGCGTCAACATTTCCAGTAGCACACCCACCTGAGACTGTTATTCCACTCGGCCGACTCGACATTTCATGGCGCTCTAAATTCGGGGAACCAGGTCGCCTGTTGACCTCCGTATGTTATTTTTCCTTGTGTTCGTGGAAATGCTCATCCTACTGCCTTGTGCGAACAGATGCTCTCGCGCCGAATCCCGGGCCCACCGCAGCCACCTCCACCTCCACAGATCCCATCCCAGCCCCCCAGCGCCATCCCTTCCTACCTCCAACGGGTGTCCCAAGGAATGCCCTCCAGCCCATCCCGACCTCGCTCTCCCCAGCTTCCATCATCCCGACCCAGCTCACCTCCACCGGGCTCAGTCAGATCCAGCTCCCCCTTCCGCCCTCGCTCACAACCCCAACCCAGTACTCCGGTCAACATATTGCAACCTCTTTCTCCCGCCATCTCTGGCTCGACTTTGATTTCAGGGCTGGGCCCGAGCACCCATGCGCAGCCACATCCAGTCGTTATCCCCGAGCTAGCCTTGGGTCTGGATATTGATCTCGTCGTCGTGCGGCGCGCTGCGGATGTGGACGTGGTGCGGGTGGGAAAGTCATTTACGCTCGCGTTTAGACTCAATGTCGCGGCCACGATCCCGCGAGGTCGACGGCGGCAAGTCCGCTTCGCCGTACAGCACATCAAGCCGCGACGCGTCTTGGCCAAGAGGGTTTCGGAGACAACCATGGCAAGTTCGATCGTCCTACCAGCTTGCATCTCCTATGACGTTCTCTCTGACAACCACAACGTTGACAGGTGCCGGACAATGTGGTGAGCGACGCAGCGCTCGAATCTTCGCCTGAAAAGCTACTCGCAAACGAAGGCAACCCGCTGTTATCGCTACCGCCGCCTTATTTCGAGACACCAGATGAAGGTAGGGATGCAAAACTCCGCGGGTGCTCGTTTCTTGGGCCGTCCACACTCCTGTTGGATCACGTCGATCTTATACATCAGGACGTCCTGGTCAATGACACGGAGTCCCGCGTCGAAGCAAGCCAGACGTTCGAGTTGACTTTTTTACCCCTTTTCACCGGGTTTATTTGTGCAGGGGGTCTTCGAGTCATCCTCGTCAGCGATCATCTCTCGGATGTGGATGTTGAGCCGGGTATATATGGTACTTCCGAGGAACCACGCACGTTAAAGGAATGGGATGTTATTGCGGAGGCATGGGTTCAGCAGTGACATCTATCCTTTTTCTACTGTACGTACCCTTCATCTCAGATCTGTGATGTGAAGGGAGAAGAATCGGCTGTCCGCTCGCAATGCTTCTTGACTTCCGATGGCTCTGAGGTCAATTCTGCGATACACTTCTGAATCTTGTCACAATCCCTTGCTTCCCCTTACTGTGATGGCCCCGTTTAGAGGACGCACCTTCCGTCACACCTGCAGCAGGCCAGCAGTGTGGCTCGCAGCGTCTTGAACCACCACTGGTGGCACACGTGGCGCAGCCAGCTCGGACAGCACTGCACCTGCAGAGGGAGGCGGCAAACTTGAACGCAATGAAACTTGAGTGGCAGTGTGAGCGGCAGGGGCACGGGCGAACAGCCGCAACGGCAGGGACGATGCTGATCGGTGAGTCGAAGCTACTAGGACCTTAGAGGCTCGTGACCGAGGTACTGCCGCATCTGCGCTGATCCAACAATGTCTGGTATCTCGTCGCCCCCCGCATAGTCCTTGGTTCCGTTCTTGCGTGCCCGCCCATCTCAGCGTTACCGCCTTTAGCCCTAGCATGGGTCTGAATCATATCGATGTCTACGCTCGCTTACCTCGCAAGCCGGCACTTGGCGGCAACCTTGACCTTCGTCCCAGTAGCTGGCAATGGGTTCATTGTCTCTCCATCCCAATCGAGGCTTTTAACGCATTCTAGCTCGCACACAAGCCATTCAAATGGATTCGATACGCTATCGGTATCATTATCGGATCTGAAGGCAGTCTTTCTACGAATCGAAACACGCTTACTTTGGTAGACTACGACGCAAACATTCCCGCTGAATCAATGGATTTGTATTATCATGTGGGAGACGAGGAAAGACGAAGAACATTCCCCATCGACCCTCTGGTTGGATGCTCGCACATCTCTTCTAGTGTGTCTGGCACACATCAAGAGCATCAATTCCGTGATGATATCATAAAGCGAGATAACAATCTTGACACAGGAGGAGGCAAAGTTCTGTGAAGCTGTTCACCTTATAGCTCATGCCAAGGGTGATGAGGTATGTTTCCTGCTTTCAATCTGTCTTTCTCTCCGAGTCGCCATCATAATCTCCATAGTACATCTCAAATTATGCTCGGCATCGCAGCCGAAACCCAGACGACATCGTGGAAGTCATCGACAGTATTCGAAATGGTCTTCTTTTGAACTCATCCGCCCACGAACACTTTGGCAAGGATGTGGTAGTCTTAATGGTGAGTGTGATGGCACCTAGTGGAACTTGATGACTCTAATAAACAGACGCCCAACTTTGCGATGACTACAACCGATGTTGATCCGACTGCACCACCTGACGAGATCAGGTGTACCTCACACTTTTTCAGTACAAAACGCCGTTACGTTGGTAACCTCGATCCGGGCTCTTCCCTCCGAATTTCAAATGAAAACTTTCCGCCTGCCATCCTCTTCGACAACGTGTATGCCAGTGTAGTACTTCAGGCTTTCGGCACTCGAGCACTGGATGGCA
>JBBPUL010001101.1:0-11637 GCA_038094675.1 Spongispora temasekensis
GGCTTACAAAGTTCTTTTTGAATTCTGTGAAAAAATCTGCCCAAGTATCAAAGACATGCCATATTTGTCAAACATGGCAGTGGTAAATGTGCTGGCCCATGATTTGGCAGTTATTTCTATCATAAAGAAGAGGGCAAAGCTAATTTTTTTTATCATTATCATTGTAAATTGCCTTATTGATTGTGAGGTATGTATTATTGTATCAAATTGAGCCAGGTGTTTGCTTCTGTTTGTTTCCCTGAGTAAACTTTGGGTTGGTTAAGACAGAGCTTTATAGTTTCAAGGAGAAAGACATATGTAATAGGCAGTTTAGGTGCATGTGGTGGTGGGAAAGGAGAATTTAGGGGAGGGAAAATAAGTTGTGGAACAATGGTGATGGGTGTGGGCAAAGGTAACTGAGGTTCTTCAAAGACTAGTGAGGAGTCAAGTTAGAGTGAGAGTAAGAGAATAGATTTCCAAAGCTTCAGCTTCAAGAATATCAGAGATGTTGAGGTTAGTAGAGAACAAAGATGAAGATGAAGAGGTGGAGAATTTCTGAGTGGGCTCAGAGATGGATGGTCATATATACGTAAGAATGAAGACACTATCAGAGAATTCAAGAGAGGTGGTGCAAGAGTCTAGTGCTTAAGCCCAGAAGGAAGTTGAAATGATGGTAGATTATGATGATGGTGACTACTTCATAGAGCTTGAGCCTTTTGTTATGACAGGCATGGGTAGCATCAGCCATAGACTCAATCAGCAACCTAAAGCTATAGGGCTAGAATGAGAGATGAGGGTAGGAGTTCTGAGTATAATGCAGTGACTTGTCACTACTTCATCTAGGTGAGTATGTAGCAATGATGGGATCAAAGATAGAGTACCCTTGAGCAAAGATGCTACAGGGTCAAGTGGTTCTTAGAGAGAGTGACAAGAAGGAGCAAGAGGGTCAAAGATGCAATAGATTGCAATCTTGAGTAGACTCAAGCTACTATACAAGGATGTAACTACACACTATTTATATGTGTGCGTCCTTGTGCATGGACCAAGCTATGATGAAGGCTACATATATGGCTCAACTAGAAAAGAGAGATACATAAGAAAGAAGTAAGGCACTGCCATGAAATGAGTCAGAAAGGCAGTGGTTCTGAAAATACATAAAATAAAAGATAAGAGATGCAGCTTAGCCATTTTGGTAATATAATGAAGCAAAAGAAAAAGGAGTTGATTATAATAGTTATCTTTTATTGACTTCTTTGAATTGAAAAGTGAAGTGATCAAAGTAAATGCTGTTAATATGGGTGATTCCACTTCTCCTTCTAACTTCTAATTATTACCATTCGATTCTACAGGGTCGCTTTGCCTACCCTACAAGTTTTCATCTTTTTCTATGGCCTTGCTACTGATCACTACTGATCACCATTAGTGTGACTTACTTGTCAGCCAATTTTCAGCATGACAAACAGGATAAGGGGAAGCGAGTTCGCTTTGACAGTGTAGAAATACCCATCTGAAGGCCCACTCACCCCGTGCCTCGGGCAGCCTCGGTTGCCAACGAAATTGTCTCACCTGTGATCAAGGCCTTGCACACTGCATCTGGGCCTTCTAAACCTGCCTCTTCATCTGTTCCCCCGCGACCCTTGCCTGTTGCACCATTCAACTCCGCATCCTGTAACGTTTCCCCTTCATCTACCAGAGCTAACACTTCCGCCCCCGCTGCTCCTACTGGGCAATTTAGATACTCCTTTCTGCTCGAAGATGACGCCGCGCCCAAGCGTGTGTTGGACCAAGTACTCGACATGTCGGTCTCGGTACCATTCAAGGACCTCTTGTCGGTCACTACCGACGTTCGCCAACAGCTCAAAGATTTGACAACCTCGAAGTGCATCCCGTTCGCGATGCCCACAGTCTAGATGAACGAGCTCTCGGGCCGTGACCCTGAGGCCATTCAGCGTGAGTGGGGCAACAAGCTCAACACCAACAATGACGGGCTTATTGAAGCTCATCATAGCCTCCCCCTTTGATCCGTCGACGTACAAGTGGTCAGTTCCGAAAGGACCCTCCAAGCGGTTCTCAACTCGGGATCCGAGATCATCACCATGCCGAAGCGGATTTGGGAGACACTCGGTCTACCCATTCACTCGGATCATATAATAACTATGTCAAATGCTAACACTAGCACTGACACTACCCTCGGCATAGTCGAGAACCTTCATCTAGACCTCGGTGCTGGCAAGGTTTGCCTGCAGGTTTAAGTGGTGCAACAAGCCCACTTCGATATGTTACTCGGCCGGCCATTCACGAGTCTCCTCAGTGCCACTACCGATGAGACCCCAGATGGCAGCGCAACTGTCACCCTCACCGACCTGAACAATGGGAAAATGTATAAACTGCCGACCCGCCCCTGGACTAACGGGTGCCCTCCGAGGGGTGCTGAAATGGGCTGGCGTGCGAAAGCCATACCCATGCACCCAGGTCGGGTTTTTAGACATCGATGATCCACTGAGAGGTCGGGGAATGTCACATCCGTCGTCGTTCGCATTTATCTGCTCTTGCTCTCCTTCTCCTGTTTGGGCCACTGAATTTAGAATGGACCATATTTCATCAGACCCTGTGATTCCATACTCATTTCTTTTTTCTACGTAGTCTTCTCTTTCACCTCCCCATGTTCTCGCACTTTCCGAGACTTATTCTTTCGACTCTGTTTCACATGCGCTAGCTTACAAACCAGTGGCAAAGAAGGTTCGGCCTGTCATTGGTCCTCTTAGCGAGGAATACCGACCAATTCGACGCCTGCCTGCTAAGCCCCTTTTCGGTCTTATACCCTTGCTGACTAACCCCCCAGCCTTTGTGCCTGGGGACCGTTACACACAGGAACGCGATGATGCACTCGACCTCGATCCCGCGAAGTGGTTGTGGCCCGAGGAGCTGAAACTTGTCCAGTGGGTTGTTCGCAACCATGAGATAGCTTTCACTTGGGTACTGGCTGAGTGCGGTCGCCTAGACAAACGCTACTTCCCGCCTGTCAAGATACCGACAGCACCCCATATGCCTTGGGTACTGTGCAATATCCCAATTCCCCTGTCATCTTGGGATCAAGCGATCCAAATCATCAAAGACCAAATTGCCTCGGGAGTGTATGAACCATCCACCGCCGCTTACTGATCTCGGTGGTTCTGCATGCTCAAGTAAGATGGCAAGACACTCCGCCTCATCCATGACCTCTAACCTCTCAACGTGGTCACCGTCCACAACTCTTCAGTTCCACCCTTCGTCGAGCAGCTCGCTGAGTCATTCACCGGCTACGCAGTGTATGGAATGATGGATCTATTCGCTGGCTACGATCAGCGCCCGCTCCACACCGAGTCTCGGGACATGACTACGTTCAATAGTCCCCTCAGTCCTCACTGTCTCACCACTCTTCTGATGGGATACACTAACGCCGTTCAGGTTTATCAAGCTGATATGGCCTTCATTTTACAGGACGAAATCCCCCACCATACAATGCCTTTCATCGATGACCTACTGGTCAAATCCGAAACCACCCGCTACCAACGCTCAGATGGTACTTACGAGACCATACCTGAGAACCCGGGCATCCGAAAATTCATTTGGAACCACCTAATCATTGTCTATAGGATTCTGCAACGCCTCCAGAATGTCAACGTCACTGTCTCTGCGAAGAAGTTTGTGCTTGCTGCCCTGGACGTGACGATCGTCAGGCACAAGTGCACTTTCGAAGGCCGAGTGCCGCACGAGGCGAAAGTTCAGAAGATTAGGGACTGGCCTGAGTGCGAGACCTTGACGCAGGTTCGCAGGTTCCTCGGCACCTGCAGCGTCATATGTATCTTTCATCTGAGACTTCGCGGCCATTGCTCAGCCGCTCGTCAATTTAACCTGAAAAGGCGTCCCCTTCGAATGGGGTAACACGCAATGTGAAGCAATGACTCGTCTCAAGGACAAGATCATCAAGTCCTCTGCACTCCACTGCTTAGACTACGAGTCGGGCCGAGAAGTTGTCCTCGCTATAGACACCTCGGTCATCGCGGTCGGGTTTATCCTCTCGCAGGAGGGCAATGATGGCAAATGCTATCCCAATCGTTTCGGTTCTATTTCCCTCACGACCGTCGAGAGCCATTATTTATAGGCTAAACTCGAACTCTACGGTCTTTTTCGCGCCCTTTGGGTGGTTTGCATTTTTATTTTCGGTGTCCCTAACCTCGTCGTCGAGATGGACGCCAAGTATGTCAAAGGGATGATCAACAATCCTGACCTATAGCTGAACGCGACCATCAACCGCTGGATTGCAGGCATTTTATTATTCCATTTCAAGCTTCGGTACATATCTGCCAAGAAGCATGCCGGGCCTGATGGCCTCTCTCAGTGTCCTCCATCTGATGATGATCCACCTGATGATGACAACGTCGAGGAATGGCTGGATGACTCATACTCATTTGCGATCACATTGCTTAACGACCAAGCCGCTCCTCAGGGCTCCGTGGTACACGCTGTGCCTTCTTCGCATTCGGGCCCTGGCATTTTAATTTATAGACTGATCCTTACCGAGGACCCTGCACCTCTTTCTTCACACCTACCTTACTATTCTATCCTTACTTCATCTTCTAACGAGCCAGACGTGCCGCTGGACTCGTCTACTATACTGCGTTCGGCCAAGGCCATAGCTCAGGAAGCCCAGATTCGGCAGATTCATGACTTTCTCGAGTCCCGCGAGCGCCCCGCTGACCTTTCCGATGCAGAGTTCCACACCTTCGTCAATTCAGCGACGAAATTCTTCCTCCTCCACGGCTCCCTTTGGCATCGGGAACCGCACGGCTGCCATCAGCTAGTCGCGCCCGAGCGCTGTCGTTACGAACTGATTAGAGAGGCTCACGATGACCTTGGGCACAAGGGTGTCTTTACGGTTTGGACGCGCTTGCTCCTGCGCTTCTGGTGGCCGATGTTAGTTGACGACATCAAATGGTTCGTGCGCACCTGCCACGAGTGCCAGATTCGGCAGAACAATCATTTCCATATCCCCCCACCATACTGATCATCGGAGGTCTCTTTTGCAAGGCCCACTTGGACATGATGTTGATGCCCCATTCGGGTGGCTACCGATACATCATCCAAGCTCGGTGCACCTTGACCACTTACTCAGAGTGGCGTATGTTGCAGTCCGAGAACGCTACTGCACTTGCCTCTTTTATTTTCGAAGATATCCTCTGCCATTGGGGGCCTGTCTTGGAAATTGTTACTGACAATGGTCTCGCCTTTCTTCTTGCTCTAGATGTCCTCGCAGACCGCTATCACATTTGGCACATCCGCATCTCCTCCTATAACTCCCAAGCGAATGGGGTGGTCGAACAGCATCATTATGATGTCCGGGAGGCCATCATTAAAACTTCCGAGGGGGGGAGTCATGCTGGCATACTGCCATGCACTCGGTATTTTGGGCCGAGCGCGTTACCGTGCTTTGATTGACCGGGCTTTTGCCTTATTTCATGGTTCATGGCGTCGAGCCCCTCTTCCCGTTTGATCTCACCGAGGCAACATTCCTCGTTCCCCCTTTAGATGCCGACCCCCTATCACCAACCAGCCTTGTTGCATGGCACGCTCGGCAGCTGCAGAAGAGGCCCGACGACCTCGCAGCCATCGCAGACAGAGTTCGAAAGGCTTGGTTCGATTCTATCAAACACTTCGAAGCTGCATTTAAAAATCAGATCAAGAACTTCGACTTTCACACGGGAAGCCTCGTCCTCATGTGAAACACACGCATAGAGAAGGAGCTAAACCGAAAGATGAAGCCGAGGTATCTCGGGCCGATGGTCATCCTTCGCAGGACAACCGGAGGATTCTACCTTTTGGCCGAGTTGGACGGGGCAGTCTCAAAGCTGCGATATGCGGCATTTCGCCTCATTCCTTACTATCCCCGAATGCACTCTACCATTACCACGACTGACCTTACAGGTTTAGATGACGACGATTTAGATAGGATGGCAGGAGAAGACATAGAAGAGTCTGCCGAGGACGATTCAGATGCTTTCAAGCACCCCTAGACTCCCTCACTATCTACCAAGGACGTTTCTTTTACTCTGTTTAACCCCGGGCTTCGACCGGTGATCTCTCATCTCACTCACATCCAAAAAGTCAAAAAACGAACTAAAACAGACAGACACAACCCTCCTCATCATACTATATATCGCTCAAAAAAAAAAAAAAAATCCTCCTTTCTATTTTCATCTCAGGTCTTATGTATGCTGAGCCTTCAGGCCACCTTTGCTTCTAACGCGTCCAAGACTGCGCACGTTGCCTTTCCCCTCTCATAGAACTAAGACCGAACAATACCGAAAAATCAGAGAAACTGTCAGCAGGGATAGACATTGCAAGCCGACCGAGGAAGACAAGTCGGGTGGTACCCCGCACAAGGACATTTTTTTTCTTTTACTTCTCTTATTTCTTTTCTCTCCTTTTCGGAATTGCACATTTACATTACACTCTATGGACGTTACATTTGCGACTACAGGTCGAGGCCCTGGAGCTCGCTGATGATCTCGGCCGACTCATCCATCACCTCCTCTAGCTCCACCTCCAGCGCCTTAAGGCTGCCTCAGACTTGGTACATTTTCATGTACGCCATGTTGAGGCGGCGTATGAGCTGTTTCCGGGCCTTGTCGACCAAGGGCTTGACGGTCATTCGGCTCAGGGGCGGAACCTCCTTCGCCTTGCCCTTGCCCTTGCCCTTGCCCTTGCCCTTCACCGGGGTCTCTTTGTCGCCCTCTTCCTCATTGCTGACCATGACCGGCGACTCGGCCCGCTTTCGGGGAGCTTTGGTGGTCACACGGATCGGCCGAGCACCTGCCAAACGGTCAGCTGGTAGCAAGCCTCGAACCGAGGGACTTACCTGGTTTGCGTGCGATCACCACCGCCATGTGACTGGTGGCCGGAAGCACTGCAGACATCGTCCCCGGCCTCTGCCTCTTCAGGGTTGCGCGATCGGCTGACTAGCTGCAGTGAATCTTGTGGGACTGGCACCATGCGCACGCGGCATCAGTACCCTTCACGCAGGACCCAGCTTCACCAACCTTGACGCACTTCGCGCATGGGCCCAGGCATTCGGTGTCGGACGCGCTGGTGGTCGTCTGCTTCTTCGGCGCGACAGCCGACATGACCTCATCGTCATCGTTGTCCTCGCGCCCCCGCTGCTATCCATCAGTACTCGCCCGTGCTCACAACCCTCCCGACATACCTTTCGGCTCGATGACACAATGGAGCGACCACCCGCAGCCTTGCTAACCTTGGCCACGGAGGAGCAAACCTCTGAGGTCTCGCTGACCTCGGTCACCGTGGCCTGGACCTCCTCCACGTCCATTGCAGTCCCCTGTGTGGGGGCCGGCTCTCGCACCTCTTCTGCGGCCCTGGATGCCGCCTCCCTCTGCCTCGCGCGCTCCAGCCACTTGGCCTGGATGCGCTCCACGTCGACGACTGCAACTTTGGCATCAGCCTCAAGCTCAGTGTCGAGCCCGAGAGCCTCAGCCTCGGCTTGCGCCACGTCCCATTGGTCCTACCAAACCGTTAGTAATCACGTCAACCCGAAGCCTATATGCCATGTACCATCGCATCCCCGAACTCACCTACCCACATCTCCTGCTCCTTCTCGAGACCTTCCCTATCATCCGGCATCGACTTGGTGATGACTTTGACGCATTCCATGGCCAACTTGAACTGCTTGCGCACCTCCTGTCGGTGGAGAAGGCTCGCGTCATTGAGTGCGTGCTGCTTGTCAAACCGGGATTGGAATTGGGGCATCATCGACTGGGGAGAGGTGTTGGGAGTTGAAGTGAAAGAAGGAGAGTAACCGATATATGGCTTCGACACCACAACCGAGCACCACGAAATCCGAACTCCGCATTGTGCTGACTAAGCCAGTGGACCTGACTGGGGACAGTCAGAAGCAAGTCCCCTGCAGATGTAGAGCGCGGTATGCCTCTATGGTTACATCAGGTGTTTTTCACACTTTCCAGGAGCCCACTATCGCTCTGCGAACTCAGCCTCCCTTCCTCGTCGCTCTCCGAACGTTTTTGCACGATGCCGAGCTCACAGAGTGCACAGCCGAACCCTCAGCACCTCGCTATAGCAGTCGGTCCATTTCCGTACATCACATGCCCATTCCATCGGCCCCCTCGTAATGCCCCTTTTTTCTATATTCCAAATTACTACGTATCGTGATCGCCACTCAGCCATTATGTAATAATTCTCATCGCATGTCACTCTACATAGTTCCTTAATATGCATGCTATGTCTCACAGTCTTGGGAATGCCCGGAACTATAAAGATTTGTCCTTCAGAATTAGAAATCAGCTTCCTTTAGCTCACATTCATCACCGACCATTTGGAATGACTACCAACCATTTTATCTACCACAACCGCCGCCGCTACTGCTAACGTCCGCTATTTTCACCACTGCCTGTCTTCTCCACTACCGCCCTTCTTCGTCCACCTCAGGAATGCTTGGATTCGCTTTCCCCTTATCACTAACCAGTCAAGCTCAGCCGCACGTCCTGGCCGCTCCTCTCTCAACCTTGGGCGCACGTCCCAGCCCCCCGTCTAAAGCCTCGGCTTCAGCCGCGTCACCTCGGTCAGACATCGGGACCATCTGTAGTCATCTCGGACACTCCATTTCTGGACGCCTCTGCCCAGAATCTCTTTGGGGCGAACACATTGCGCCCACACTCTCTCCTGACGGCCAGGACTAGAGAACTTAGTCTCCTAGTTCCTCCCAGCTGTTATAGGATCTTTACAGCGCCTTCTTTCCTTGGTGTTGATAATCAATCTGCGATTCAGGTAGCCAAACATCCAGAGCATCATGGACGCATGAAGCACTTGGACATCTGCTGGTTCTGGCTTCGAGATGTGGTGGATAAAGGACTGATTTCACCGACATTCGTTCCCACTGGTGACATGCCAGCAGACTTGTTGATGAAGGCATTACCTCGAGTTAAAGTTGAGCATTTATGTTCACTTTTGGGATTGCAGCAAGTAGGGGGGAGTTGAGAGATGTGGACTCAGGGGGAAGTGTTAATATGGGTGATTCCACTTCTCCTTCTAACTTCTAATTATTACCATTCGATTCTACAGGGTCACTTTGCCTACCCTATAAGTTTTCATCTTTTTCTATAGCCTTGCTACTGATCACTACTGATCACCATTAGTGTGACTCACTTGTCACTAATGAGTCACACACTAGCATTTGTGACAAATTGTCACTAGTACTGTCACACATCAGTCATGCTTATGTATTCTGATGTGGCTTTCTAGTTGTTGTCTATTATTTGCCACATTAGCTACTTCATTCCTGGATTTTGCTTCTCAGTTACTTACAGTGGACTCCAGGTCAGTAGACTCTTTGTTTCTTTGTGTACTCGAATATAGTTACTTAGAGTGGACTCCAGAGTCATCCTGAGGTGGTCCAAGTGTTCCAAAAGCTCCTAACACTAAAGCCCCTAAACTTTAGGAGCTTAACAAATGCTACTGGATATGATTCTCAGCCTCAATAACATACACAAAAAGGGATAAGGATAAGTTGGGGCTAGAGACTTTGGTCAAAGATATAAGAGGTCAAAGCTGGAGCTCAGCTCAACTTTTGGCTACTTTATATATATACTACAATATTAAATATATGAGGTCTGACTAAGCTACTGTACATGTCTAACATGAGGCAGTCTAGACTATGATGTTGTCTAGCCTTATGATGTCATATTAAGTAAGCAGGTGTGTATTATCAGAATGCTCACACAAATGTGAAGAGTTTGAATATGAAGTTTGTGAAGTGATTGTTTGAGGGCTGGGAAGCCCCTTGTCAGTAAACTCACCTTTGGTATCATTGAAGGTTATCAAATGAGATCAGAGAGAAAATGTTCAAACTCCTATATTAAATCCAGCTCTGCTGGGTTTTATATATCTACAAGTGATATGAACTGTTACAACATGTATTACTGTTAGTACTGAGTTCTGTACATAGTTCTAGATATTCTGGTGCTTCCAAGTGCTCTTCCAAGCTTTTTGAGTTCTGAAAGGATTTGGGATGCTTCAGGAGCACTCAGAAGACTCTGGAAGCATCATAACTAGTCCAATGTTCAACAGTGATTACAACACTACCCCATCTTTAAAACTGAAGATTCCACATTTAGTCAGAGTGATAAAATAATGAAGTGAACTCATCTAGCATTACTTCTTAAACTTTTCTGGGAACAGCCAGGTTTTTTTAGTGAAACTCCTTAATAGCCAGCAAAGTATTTGTGAGATCTGCTGTGGCCTGCCACATGTCATCACTGACATTGTAACCTTTCCATTTCACAAGATACAAAAGTTCTCATTAGGTAGATCATAAATCTAAGAGGTAATTAACTTCAAATTCCTCTGAATCATCTTTCAAGATGTATGTATACTACATCAGACTTGCAGATGGATTGTCCAGGCAACTGATTTATGAATGGTTTGACATATGAGATGTTAACCATGAGATGTATTGTAATTCTGCTCCACAGTTTTAGTGTAACCATGTTAGGTAAGACTTTCAAAATCATGAAGGGTTCAACTTATTTCTGTGTAAGCTTTATACAGTGAGGTGCAAAACTGTTGCAATGCCTAACCCACAGTTTTGCACCTCACTGTAGAAGCATAAGGTGACTGTAAATGTTCTGTAGATAACCAGATGGAATCTCTGATGATATATTCTGGTACAGCAGATCTCTTCTTTTTAGCCTGCATTTTCATTTTTTTGGCATTTGCCTTGAGTGATTGCTCGATCTCAGCATGTGCTTTTCCAGTTTGTGATATAAACTGTCCTGCAGTTGAAGATACTTTTGGAATTTCAAATCCCATGCATGGCATATAGTTATGAGTAACAGCAAAGGGAATGCTACTGGTAGCATGCATCACTACATATATTGTTATGTGCAAATTTAGCTATCTTGACATAATCTAGCCAGAAATCTTGATCCTTGGAGATATAGCATCACAGATATTATGTGAGATCATGATCAACATGTTCAGTTTGTCCATCTGTTTCAATAGAGAGCTTTTGCTCTATTTTTAAAAGTTTGCATAACTCTATTGTGAAGGCTGATGAAATTTGCAGGCCTCAGTCTAATACAATACTTTTAGATAGTCCATGCTTTCACCATACATGATTGTGGAACAGGAGTTCCAGCTCTATAGAACTGATGGTTTTTATGTATGGTACAAAAATAACTTCTTTTGAAAATTGATCTACTATGACACAAATGGTGTCAAATCTATTGACCAATAAAAAACTTAAGTTCTTTTTTTATTTTTGGCCAGAAGAAATGTTGCACAATGGTCAAATAAATATGCTGCTGTCCTGTATGTCCTGCAAAAGGCAAGTCATAACACAGCATTAAAATTTCTATCCTCAACCCAAAAGGTATGAAGACATAATTAGCATCATTGATAAATATGAAATGTTATTCATCAAACCAATATGTTACCAATGTAGGTATTTTTTAAGGTTTTTGACATTTTCTGTAACCATTCCAAGAATGACAATTCTAGGTGTACATCATTGATGAACTACACCATTATATTTTCATTAAGGTTCTACACTGCATCACCATAATCTTGTCCTTGTCTCCTAGACAAAGC
>JBBPUL010001103.1:0-11627 GCA_038094675.1 Spongispora temasekensis
TCCTGCCGATGGGATGCTAGGAATGGCATTTCCGTCCGTCTCTTCCTATCCTACTCAGACCTGGTTTGGAACGCTCGTCGAGCAACTCGGGGTGATCAATCCAATTTTTTCACTCAAACTCACCTCTAATGGTGGAGAGTTGTACATCGGAGGGGCGAACTCGAAGCTGTACAATGGCGAGATTTTATACGTGCCTGTACTTGAACAGGTGACATACTGTGTTATAGCTCCTGTGCTTACTTACCTAACCGTAGGAATCCGGATTCTGGGAAGTGATGTTGGGAAGCGTTGACCTGGAACAAATGGATAAGTCAGCCACGACCACTAATGTAAAGGCAGTCATTGATACTGGCGCAAACTTTATTATTGGTGAGGAGAAACGAGTTAAACGGTTGCATCGGAAACTGGGTGGTATTTATTTGGGGCATGGTTTCTTCTCCTGTAAGTCTTGAAGATCCCGACTTTGTTCGCAACTTTCCTCAGCAGTTTTTAGTCGCATGCGATGTCTTTCCAACTATGTCACTTACCTTCGGGGATAAGAAGTTCATGATCCCACCCGAGCTCATTAACCTCGGACCAACATTTGATGGATCCTCCGACTGTTTCAGCGGCATTACAGTTGGGGAAAGAAATCGGGGTGAGATTTTGCATTCGTCATTCCGGTGTCGGTCGTCTTCTTTGTTAAACTTTCTCTAGAATACTGGACCATCGGAGCGGTATTTCTTCGGAGTGTCTATACGGTGTTTGATTATGGCACAGAAGAAGTTGGATTTGCAGAGCTCGCATGATTTCGTACTTAATACACAGCTAATTTTTTCAGCCGCTGGTTGGACTTTCCGCATCGGTGACTTAAGGCCACTCAGATGGTCTCTGATCATCCCAGTAGGAAGTCAGATGATAAATGATTGTGCCCATTCACCATTCTTAGCAACATCAGGGAACCAGTGAGGGTATGATAATGGTAGATAATGGATTATAATGGATTATAATCCATTATCATCACTTGATCAACCCCCTTTTCATGATTATATAGGATTATCCTCCCTTCACCATTTCCCTGATGAAGCACGGTGAAAACGCCTTTTAAACTCCAACTCCTCCCGTGTAACGGTCGATGCACCCGATTTCCAAAGAGTGCGTCCTTTCTCGATATACACCTACATCTTTCCCAACAAACACAGCCCTCCCTCGTGATACTGGAAGAGAACTTCCGAACTCCAGCATGTTTATGGGGCCATAGTGGATTTTCATTGTGCTCACCCAGCCAAACCACACCTTATCCAAAACTCTGCATATCTGTGTTTGCCCCCTTGCTCACATGCATTGCACATCTCAAGTTTGTTATATAACTGGGAAGACAATACATTCGAGTGGGATGAACATCATTGCTGTCTTTCTTTCTAACTTTTAAGTTTGATTGTGAGATGTGAATCATGTGATCCTTCCTGAAGAGGTGCTTTTGTGAGTTTCAATCTGGCGAGTCTGGCCATCATGATATGTCCATACAAGTGTTTATGCTTGCATCCAGTTTAGTTGTCATCATATTTTTCCATTCCCATTCCTGCTTACTAGCATTGCGTTTCTCTTTTTTAGGTGCTGTCACTCTTGTCTATTCCATTAGTGTCCTTCATGTTGAATGATGGACTACCTATCACAGCAGATACATCAATATTTAATCCAGACCTAAATGTTGTATCAAATGGATATATGAAACTTCAAATATATTTACTGTTGAAGTGCAGGCCTACAGCCTGGGCAGAGGTTAAAATAGCTAGTGCAGAGATATATTGTGGTAAGTGGAAGAGATGTCATTAGAACTCAGACAACTAAGCTCAAATGATATAGTTGTACATGTGCTTATGTAATATGCTTCATTGGTAAACTACACTACACTACATATATGTTGAATAGTACACTGACCATTCAACACTTCTTCTTGCTAAGTAGCTACTTTGAGTGTGTTAAGCAAGTTTGGTAGCAGTACTATTGTTGGTGGCCCAAGGCAAGCTGACCATGCCAACTCCAATATTACACAACTCTGAATTATCAAATAAGATACAGTAGTATATACAGTAAACTGTAGCAGAGATCAAAAATAATCTAAGTGCCTGTTATCTCCCACCATGATCAGGTAGGACCCACATGGCACTACCAGCCCATCTAACTGAAACCATCTATATCTCTGGTTTACCACTTTGAGATATCATGCATCATATATGACCTCACTCAGCAGTCCTGCCTCATTTATCTACCTACATTGGCCTGTAGCCTACCTCATTAACTATGGCTGCACACAGTCATGAAATATGAGACCAAGTTGTTCTCTATAGTTGATAAGTGCTTTGATGCCAAGATTCTTGGTAAATATGTCAGCAGAGTTTTGTATGCCCTTAATAAAAAAGATCTCTATGACTTTTTCTTTGACATATTCATGAATGTCATGCCACCTAAGGTCAATGTGTTTAGACCTGCTTTCAGTGACTGGGTTGTTGGGCATGAAAATAGAACCTTGGTTGTTGCTACAGGTTAGGATTAGGTTTAGGGAGTATCATAATTCTTTCATGATGGTGCATATCCAGATGACTTGCTTGCTACAATCAGAGAGTGCAACATATTCTGCCTTAGTAGAGGAATAGGCAATACATGATTGCTGGCATAACTGCCAGTTAAAAATGCAGTTGGCCAATTTAATGAACCATTCTGTGTGCAAGCATCTGGAGTTGGATTGGAATTCCAATCAGAATCAGTGAATGCAATTAGCCCTGCTTTAGAAGCTCCATCAAATACAAGGAAGTTGTTATAATAGGTGTGGGTAGTATCAGCCATAGACTCGATGCATGTTGCAAATGCTTCAAAACCACCATATTTAAACTCTCCTCACTTATGTGAGCATTCTGGTAATACACACATGATTACATAATATGATGTCACAAGGCTAGACCCATCATGTGACCTAATGTCATTTCTTATCTCCTTATCTATGACATCATAATCTAGACTACCTCATGTTAGACACATGTAGCTTAGTCATGCCTCATGTATTTAATGTAGTAGACCATATACAAAGCAGCTAAGAGTCGAGCTGAGCCCCAGCTTCTGATGCAACCTAATCAAGATTCAAGTAGGGGTGGTGACCATGTGAGTAGTCAAGGAAGGGATAAAGAAGAGAGGGCACTGGTAGCACTGATGTGCAGCTAGCAATAGTATTGCCTTGCACTCAGAGGTTGCAACCTTGTGTTAGCTGTCCAGGTGTGTCAACAAGGACGAAGGGGTGTCTGAGAAGAATGTCTTCCTAAAATCATAAACACTCATTATAATAGGACTGGGGAGCAATTGCCACAAGTATGCTATCTTATATACTACTAACTACTGTGCACAGACCAAGTACAGAAGGGCTACCCTGTTATGACAGGTGTGGGTAGTGTCAGTCATAGACTCAATGCATAACCTAAAGCTGCAAGACAAAGACAAGGAGTGAAGGTTCCAAGCACAATGTAAGGCAACCAGTTACTACTTCACCTAGGTGAGTATGTAGTGACATCGAAGACAGAGAGAATGTCCTCAAGTGAAGATGCTGTAAGGCCAAGAGGTTCTTAGGGAGAGCAGAGGAGAAGCAAGAGGGTTAAAGATGCAATAGATTGCTATCTCGAGTAGGCTCAAGCTAGGGTTACACTGCTTGTGCTATGCCCTATTTATATATATGGGTCTTCATGCACAGACCAGGCTATATGATAGTGCAATAAGAGAGGAAACAGAAGAGGGAACTGGAGATAAGAGATAATGAGTCATACATAGCATGAAATGGGTCACAAAGCTGTGTATGATAGAAGTACATGGAACTTCATGGAGTATTTGAGTTAGAGATAAAAGATAAGGGAAACACACAGCCATGTCACTGACTAATTGAAGGGCTGTGCTTGTTAAGTAATACAATGTGACAAGAAAGGAAGACAATAGGAAAAAAAGGAGTGGAGGAGGGGTGAATCATAACATACCCTAAAGCTGCTTAGTAAGTATGATGTCATGCATCAGTCAGCAATGATGTCACAGTGACATCATGGTCCAGACCATACATCATAGGTCACATGATCCAGTCTAGGCCTAAGATAGGTGCTGAGTGTGAGATAAAATAACATAAGATGGATGTCAATGATAAGATAAAAAGTGAAACTACGATGTGGCACTATCACAACAGCTTCAACCTCTCATGTCTTTGAACAAAGTCCTTAGCCCACACCTTTAAGTTCCTTTTCATGTGTAGTTGAGGCTAAGGGTTGTAATTGAGTGTCACCACTTTGGTTACTTCAATGCACAACCTAAGGCATCTTTGACTATTTCTTCTTTGTTGGGGGGGTAAAGGAAGATCCTTAAAGGTGGAACAATTCCAAGAGAAGTGTCCAGGTTTGTGACATCTGAGACAGAGGTTGAGTCTGATGTAGTGCTGTTTTTCCTCCTCCATAAGTTTGGGAATATGGACAGCATCAACATTGATGGTGTTTGGGTCTCAGGTGAAAGTCAAGTGGGACTGGGGTGCATGATGATATGTAGGGATGTGACCTTAGTACTGTTTGATGATAAGGTTAGCCTGCTTTCATTGATTGTCAAGTCTTGTGGTGTTGGTGTACCATTTATCAATGGTAGATGGTATCTTATCTATTAAGTATACCTTTGCAGAGAGTAAGGGGGAGATTCCTGTAAAGAAATATTGATAGAGTGCTGACTCCTCTTTTAACCCAGTGAAGGCAGCATGGGCTTTGAATTCTGCAATGTACACAAAAAGGGAGGGTTGGAACAACCCATCTTGTTATTCATTGATTCAGTAGGTGGTTAACCATGTAAGAGCATTGGTAGTGCTATTTCAGTACCATATATGTCTTAAATGGCTATATTGATGATCTTCCTACCATAGCACCTTGAATGGCTGCAGTGGATAGGACTAGTACTCTCAGATCTCTAATACACATGGTAACTCACTGCTGTAGGATCCAGCACTGTTGTGCAGAAATGCTGCAATGTGCTGTACCTGGAATAGAGGTACCATGTTCCACTGCTTTAAGTGCAGGACACTGGGTAATGTAGTTATGTCAGTCCAGTATGCTGATATCATGCATGTCTAGATCAATAAAATGTCCTCATCTACCTTCTCTTTGATTCCCATCTTTACTGGTGCCAACTAGATCCAATGGTGGCCCTCTATGACTGCCTATATCTAGGCAACTGGGTGCCTTTGGTGCACTAAGTTCTCCAAGCTGGCCCTCTCAGCAACTATAACCAAGGAGGAATATGAGTTCTTCATCACCTGGACTAAGGTGAATGACACCATCATTAAATCAGTGCGTCTCCACCTTTCCAAGTCACTCAAGCAGAAGTTTGCCACAACTATTATTGCTGATGGCCTCCTGAAGGCTCTCAAATCTGAGTATAATGCTTTCAGGATCACTGGCACCTTTGCACTCTTCAAGGAGCTGTCAGAAATCAAGGTTGCCCAATCCTCTCACCCAGTGCCTTCCCTCAGCAAGGTTATCAACCTCTTCTTACACCTTGATTCTGCCAGCTACCAATTTCTAGCTAACATTCAGGTGATGTTACTTCTCACCAAGCTTCCTCCCTCCATGAATGTCATTGTACAGATGATTGCACAGGCTAAGGATGCCTTAGGAAAGGCCAAGAACCCTACTGTCAATGAGATCCAAAAGGCTGCAATCCTCTTCTGAAATCAATGCCATATAAAGAATCAGCTCAAGGCCAATCAGGCCAACAAGATCAGCACTATTAAGTGCAAGGAGGAGAACCCCAAGTTCAAGCAGTAGCAGCAGCCTAATGGTAGCATGCACAAGAATAAGAGGCCTTGAGGCTGCCATGGCAGTAACAAAGGCAAGGGCAAAGTGAAAGCTGTGCCTGCTCAGCTTCATGCACACATCACCTCTTTTATCATGGAGAACAAGGCCTGCCTGTTGACACTTGTGTCCAGTAAGCATTTAGTCTCGTCCAATGACTTGACATCTCTCCCTCAATTAAAACTATTAGATCTCTCAATACTGGTATTACTTGTGAAGGCCCCTTCTACCTGCTGCCACTTCCACCTCATGCTCCCATCACTAGCCCCTCCTCACTCACTGCATCACCACTTGCCACCAGGATCCAATTAGTTCCTGAATCAGACTCTACATAAGTCTGACTCTCCTCCTCTCTCCAGTGCTTTTACAAATGCAAGATTATTGCTCTGCCTTGTGACCATTGGGATGAAAATGACATCATTAACATCTATGGTTCAGAGGACCCAGAAGAGGTGGACTGGCTCCTTGACCTAGTGATACCCACACTTTGGCCAGTACCTGCCACACTAACCACTGATGACTCACTAACAGCAGCCTCTGCACACACAGCTCATAGTCATTATATAGATCCATGTAGTGTACTCAATTGCTACTATCCATTATGTGTGTAATATTCTTAATGTGATCATTTACATGAGAAATACAAAAAAATTATGAATATTAGACTCTGGTGCCTCCATGCACTTTATACCACTCAGAGAAGCATATATGAGCTATACCAAGCTCAGTGGAAATGAGCACCTCTCAATTCAAACCATGGCTGCCATCATTTATATGGAAGGAAAAGAGACTGTAAGGCTTCAGTAGACAGATGCCCAAAATCGTAAGCACTTTCTAGAGCTGCATGATGTCAGGCACATCCCTAAGTCTATATATGAAGAGCTCAACTAGCTCACTGTAACATATGGTGATGGCAAAATACTTGCACCTTTTGTTACCAGCTGCCTAGGTCAGAACATATACACCCTTAAAGCAACTCCATCCCATATGCATGCCCATGAGACCATAGACTTTAAGATAATCCACCATTGCCTTGGTCACCCTTTCAAAGAGGTTATCAAACAAGCTAAAATGCATATCTCTGATCTACCAGACTTCTCCATTCCAGAGAATAACGCCTCTGTCTTGTTACAATTCACCCCTCTTTTTCCTTAATCATCTCAGTTTACCTTTGCAATATATTACTTAAGCATTCACAGCCTTTCTAGTTGTCATTACCTAAGGCTGTGCATATCTCTCATCTCTTATCTCTGACTCATACATTCTATAAAGTTCCTTGTACTTCTATCATACACAGCTTTCTGACTTATTTTGCACTGTCTTGCTGTGCACAGGGACTATACATATAAATAGGGTGTAGCACAAGCCATGTATCCCCAGCTTGAGCCTACTTAAGACAGCAATCTATTGCATCTTTGACCTCTCACTCTCCTCTACTCTCCCTTAAACCCTTCTTGACCTTGCAGCATCTTCACTCAAGGATGCTCTGTTCCCACCTCCATCATTGCTACATACTCGCCTAGGTGGAGTAGTGACTGGTTACCTTGTATTGTGCTTGGAACCTTCACTCCTCATCTTCATCTCACAGCTTTAGGTTGCACTTCAAGTCTATGACTGATGCTATCTGTGCCTGTCATAACATGTCTGTTCTGGTTGCACCAGAGGCAAGACACCTCAATGATCCTTCTCTTCTACATTCGTGCATGCCAAATGTGCCTTTAAGCTGATTTACACTGATATCAAGTCATTTCTCACTGAATCATACCACTGTCATTGATACTTGATCATCTGTTTGCACAATAAAAGTGATGCATTGGTTGCTACCCACCATTTCCTCAAGGAGGTAAAAATCCAGTTTTATACATCTGTTCAATAGTGGATGTCCAACTTTGGCAGCAAATATAAATCCATTGCCTATGATAATATGCTCAAGAAGGAGGGTATAGTTGTCTGCAACAGTGCCCCCCACATTCCTCAACAAAATGGGCATGCTAAAAGATTTATGTGCACCTTAATGGACAAAGCTGAGATAATACAGCACCTTGCCTGCATGCCTGATAGTTGGTGGGAGTTTGACATCTCTCATGCCACCCATGTGTATATGTAACCATATACCCCTTTCTTGCCTACAATGATGTACTCCATATAAGATTCTCACTTCAATAGTTTCTAGGGTTGATTACTTGTGCATATTTGATTGTGCTGTATATGTATTTCTTTCTTCTGATGTACAGGCTGATAAACTTACCCCTAAGTCAGAGCTTATGAATGTTTCTCCTGGTAATAACATGAACTTCTTGTTTACAATATGTGCTCTTCTAACAATGTCCTTTTCACTGCTGCTCAGGCAGAGTTTCTTGAAGCACAGTTTTCTCACTGTGATCAACTAATCAAGTGCCCTTCTGGTGCTGCTTCTAGTCAACCTCACACCTCTTTGGAGCCAAAACCTATATTTTCACCCACTCTTTCTTATGATATTAACTTCTTTCTTCCTCATTCTCCTACTCCTAGGCCAGTTACACCACCCCTAGTGCCTTCTACAGTGCCCCATCCTCATACTTCTCCTAGCTAATGGCCTCTGATCCCTTCAGTTGTGCCACCTCCACCTTGTCATTCCCACCAAACATGAACATGTTGAGTGCCCATCTGATCTAGCAATGTATATGATGACGACCATTACCCTATTAATTAGGTCAAGGATATTGCACATGAAGATTGTGCTTCTCATCCTCACCAACTGTTACCTGGTGATTTTTCTGACACACCTATTCCTGCTGCTCCCACTTCTAGTGAAGCTGATGTCGAGCACATATGTTATGAGGGAGGATCTGGACTTGTAACTTTTCTCCTATCTAAGGTGATCCCATGGTTTCTGCAGACACTAAACCACATCATGAATGGACTTACAGGGACATAGTTTCCCTACCACCAGATCAACAAAAGGAGTGGAGAGATGCATATCAAAAGGAATTAGACATGCTCAGAGAATGACAAGTCTTTGAACTTGTAGATGTATCTAGAGGGCACAAAGTCATCTCTAATCACTGGGTATTCAATGTGAAACCAGATGGCCACAAATGCATCTACCTTGTAGTAAAAGGCTTCTCTTAAGTCAAAGGAATAGATTTCGACAACATCTTCTCTCCTGTCATTTGATTTGAGACAGTGCACTTAATGCTTGCACTCACCTCCATCAAAAACTAACATATAGAAGGACTCAATATCTGAAGCACCTATTTATATGGTAAGCTGGATGAAAAGATCTACATAAAACAACCTGAAGGCTTTATAGTCAAAGAACAAGAGACTAAAGTGCTCTGTCTATGATATACCCTATATGGCCTTAAATAAGCCAGACTTGCCTGGTGGGAGACTCTCAGTGAGTCCATGAAAGATCTCAGATTTGAATGTCTGAAGTCTGATGCAGGCATCTTCCTCTATTAGAAGAAAGGCTCTACTATTGTTGTTGCTGTTGTCTATATAGATGACACTCTCTTTTGTAGTCCTGACATTAAAACCATCAGAGAAATCAAAGATGCATTCATAAAGCATTGAGATTGCAGAGACTTAGGTTCTGCAAAAGAGTTTCTACACATGAATATAAGACAAGAGGGCAGCAAGATCTTAATTAATCAATGTGCCTACCTAGGAAAGATCCTCCAAAGATTTGACCTTGTTAATGCTCATGTGGCATCTACTCCCCTTCCTCAAGGGTATTGTCTCATTGCACATGAAGGTGTTGTGGACTCAAAGATCAGATTACTCTTTCAACAAGTGATCAGCTTACTGCTCTACTTGATGCTTGGGACTTGTCCTGACATTGCCTTTGCAGTAATAACCCTCTCAAATCATGCTGCCCATCCATCAAAAGATTATCTTGATTGCATATTCTATATATGCCACTATCTACTTGGGACTAGATACTATTCTCTTATATTTGATGGAACTTCTAAAGCAGGGTTAATTGCTTTTACTGATTTTGATTGGGCATCTGATCCAAATTCCAGATGATTACACACAGGATGATTTATTAAATTGGTCCACTGTATCTTTAGCTGGCAGTTATGACAGCAATCTAGAGTTGCTTACTCCTTCACTGAGGCAGAATATGTATTGACCTCAGATGACATGACATTCATGAATATGTCAAGGAGAAACATGTTCACCAAAAATCTTGGGATTGAAGCTCTCATCAAGTGCTGACAATATCTTGGCCTTGAATTCTATGACAGTGTGTGGTCATACTACTTAGGCTGCCATAACTTGCTCAATATACTCAGAGTATCTGCTTAGCAAGGATGAGTGTTGAATGGACAAATGTACTATTCAACATATACATAGTGTAGTGTAGTGTACTAATAGAGCAAATTATATAAGTGCTTGTATAACTATATTATTTGAGCACAGTCATCTGAGTTCTAATAACATCTCTTCCACTTACCACTATATGCCTTTTTACCAGCATTCTAACCATCTGGTAAGTACCTAGCTCAACCTCTGCCCAGGCTGTAGGCCTGCAACTTCAACAAATCTGAATGATTAAGGCACTTTATTGGAAAGCATTCTATCTATGTGCAATTCTGTTGTAACTACGACACAAGGAACCTAATGTCCTAACCCTAAGCTAGGGTCACCAATGGATAGAGATCGAGATTCAGTGCATATCGAGTATGCACACAAGGTTAAGGTCATGACATCACTGATGATGTCATAGTTCTGGACTCTGCACAGCCAAAAGATATGTCATCACCTCATGGATAACACAAGGCATCTAGACCATAGTTCAGACCACTGCATGTCTGCAGCATGGTAACCTCATATTACCTATGTCATAGATAAGGGCCTCGCCTATACCTCATGTACCTTAGGGTAGGCTAGTAGTACATGGTCCGTGCACCACATGGCCATCGTATAAATAGAGGATAAGACAGTTGAACTGGCTCCCCAGTTCTGACCTCTTGTACATTATGCCTAAGTCGTGAATGATCCATTCACTATCCTCATTCCTTCGAGTTGTCCCCTCAACTATTGTGGTTATGTAGAGGCTGACGGTGGTGCTAAGCCCTCAAGGAAGGTGTTCTCAGCTCGAGGTTCACTTAGGTTCACATCAAATTCAACTCAACAAAGCCAATGAGTGGGAGATCTACAAGATGAATTTGCTTGAGGTAATGATGCTCTTAACTGAGGCATGGTGAGAGGTCAAGACATCTACTGTACAATCATAAATTGCTGGAATCATACAGTAATCCAACTAGAACCTAACTTTGACACTTCAAATCACAGACAAAGCTTGGATTTAACTGCAAATACTATCCATCATATGGGAAGATTCTCTTTACCAATGACAGATCCAAACCCTTGGACTATTGTCAAAATGTTTGTGACTTCCAATAAGCTCTTGCTCCTAGCTGTGGAATGGCAACTTCATCAGCAAACTAACTCTGTCTGTCAAACTCTGGACAGCTCTGTCCAGACTGTCCAGGTCTGGACAGAGCTGTTCGGAGTTTGACAGACAGAGTTAGTTTGCTAATGTTCTTAATGTTCTTGGCAACAATTATGTTGTAGTGGACTGGGATCTGGTCCTCAAAGTGGTTATGGATGCTGAAAATAGTGTTTTAAAGTCCAGTTGCAACTTTTCAAAAGACTGGCAACTGGACTGGACCGCAACTGATTGCAACTGGACTGCAGTTGCGAGTTGCCTTGTTTTGAAAAATTAAAGACTGCAGTTGCCAACCAGTTGCAACCGGTCCTTGAGGCGACCGGTTGCATTACCATATATAGGGGGACTTC
>JBBPUL010001104.1:0-11618 GCA_038094675.1 Spongispora temasekensis
CTCATATTTGATATTCTAGTTATATCTGTTTCCTACATATGTACAAACATGTCCTGTAGAGTATAAAAGAGTGTCAGAGATGCTCTCTAGAATACAAGCACTTGAAGTACAACAAGAAGGAAGAAAATCAAGTTTCCTTCAGACTGAGTATTAGCTACAAGATTCTCAAAAGTCCTAGTAAGTCTTGCTAGAGAATCAGACTTAACCTGCCCCCAGAGGAATACACTCTGGAGATTCCTAGACTATTTGTCTGATAGTCTACCAGACTGTTCAAATTCCTTTAACTATATCCTTGTGGAAACAAATATCATTGTGCAACATAATCACAGTGATTTCTGCTATATAAGAAATCATGAAGCCAGATTTTATGGCCTCTATAAACTTATTGGAAAGGAGAAGAAGATTACATATGCTTGGCCAAATGTATACATAGTGTGCTTTGTATTTTAGCTTGTGAAATCTTTTTTTCTTGTCAGCCAAGGTGTAACATAATGTGGGAAAAGTTATGGGCCAATTATAATCTGTTATCATCAAACAACATAATCAGATGCATTTTCACCCTGCGAGGAATGAGATTATTGGACTTTAAAGCCTTCATAAATCTACTGAAATAGAGGAGCAGACGGCAATGACTGGGCCATTAAAGATATTTTTCTTAGTTAACTGCATGTCAATCAAATCCTTTCCAATCAATCATTATTACAGATATTATTTTAAGTAATTTGGCATGAAAATAAATGAATAACATGATATTGTTGTTTCAGTGATGTCGCGCATGCTGTACTGTACTCTCTCTTCAATGTCTGCTATTGCAAATAGTGGGCCACCTAACATCTGTCACCCACATCGTCACTCCTTACCCACCAGTTGCGCTCCTCCCAGTGGCACACAACTTTTCAACAGTCTCTGTCTTTCTTTTTATTGATATTTTCTGATGTGTCTTTTATTGCAGCTACCATTTATTGTTCATAAGACATATTTACTGGCCTGGGAGGACTTTGGTATCAAAATAGAAGGCATTAACAGCACCGTGTCATATTTGGAGTATGAGTATAGAGTTCTTAATGAACTTCAGGACGGAACAATTACTGGGCTGCCATGGTCTATCTTTAATAGGGAGGGAGGGAGCCTATCATGCCATGGTTCTCAACTGCCTTGGACCCTCCTTACATGAACTGCTCGTGCAGTCACCCAAGGCATTCAGTCTTCCTCAGTGATGATTGGACTTCAAATAATAAGTTGCACAGGTCATCAGAACATATTCTTTGGGTTTTTCCCGAACTGTCCTAGGTCTCTTGCCTCGAGTACACACATTCATGCAACTTCATCTATCGAGACATCAAACTGCACAATATAATCATGGGTGCTGGAGGATCTCAAGATACCATCTTTCTCATCAATTTTGGCATTGCATAAAAGTACTGTGACCTGACCTCTCATATTCATATTCAAGAAAGTTCAAGCCCATTCCTCGTTGGCACCCCAGCTTTTGCTTCCACCAACAGCCACTGCAGTCTGCAGTTGGGACGTCGAGATGACATCAAGTCACTTGCTTATTCCCTCATCTTCCTCTATCATAGTTCATTGCCATAATGAAGTTTAGAGGAGGTTCCAGAGGCTCCCAGAGCAGTCGACATGTGAGTCTACATCAGCAAATAACCCTTTTATAGACAGGACTACAGGCTTACAGACCACCACAGGGTGATACAGAGTAAAATTTGAGTGATAAAATGCAAGCAATCAGTATATTATTGCTTTTTAAGCATATTTTAAGTCCTGTACAGAGGGGGACCTTTCTGTGCCTTTGTAACAACTGTAGTTGTCTGTAGCTAGCTGTACAGCCACCTACAGCTCTTCTGTGATTTGCTGATGTATTTATAGAACCTCATGAGGCTTGGCCTTAGAGGCCCAAGATTTGGTAACAATTTACCCACCTCTGAGGCCTCTATAGATACCAACTTGAAGAATGTCCTGCCTGAGGTGTACATGCCAGAGAATGGGCGATGTCGCAGAGCCTGTGACCAAAGCAAACTGTAATGCTGGATATTCCTCAATATGAGATGAATATCATCGAGGAGCAATGAATGTCAGTGGTGGGAGATTACACAGCCATCCATCTATATAACTGTACAATCTGTTCATCTCGGTCCATCTCCAAGGGATGTGCTGAAAGGTGAGGAATCACAATATAGTCATAGACCTGAGTAAGTTCGGAGGGGAGGTAGCTGTGCTAACTGCCCAAAATCCCACTGGTCTAGGCAATCACGTTTTTGTTCTGACCTTGCTAGTGTTATCATTTATTGTTGTCTCTACTATTCAGTAACAGTTTGGCCCCTCATACCTCACTGCCCATACTCACCAGTGATGAAACCCTATTACCTTCCAAGCATTTCCCCGTCACCATCATTCCTGATTTCTAACATGTAGTATACACATGATGCGCTAATCAATTGTGCTGATTCTGATCTGGTTAATTTGGGAAATGTTCAGGATTCGGTCGAGGTAGTGAGGCTTCAACCTGTTGATGTGGTTGGTCCATGTAGATTTCATGTAACTCATGCGAAGGAGGCTGTTGGATTGGTAAAGGTGATTGATTCTGAGCTGGGGCTTGCCAAGGCCATCAAAATCCTGAACTAGCCTCCTGCTGTTGAGGCAGCTGATGCATTGGAGGTGAAACATTGTGCAGTTGATTCTCTACATCTGCTTCATGCTCCCACTAAGGTTCTCGACTGCTACTTTCCACCTGATCTTCATTGGGCCACTGATGCTAGTAGAATATATGTTTAGAGTCATTATAATGCTCATCTGGAATGAGGTAGATAAGTTCATACCATCTAAGCTGGGATGTATGGCACAGAAAGTGTAGGCGCGGCAACAAGGATGAGGATTGCAACAGGAGAAAGCTTCAGTGCAGCAGAATTAAAAATGAGCGATGGTGGGATGAGTTAGTAATAACAGACTAGGCTACATGGGAGCCAGTCAGTGAAGGTAACAATTAACCTGGCAGTTAACTTACTGTCCAGCACCTCGATTCAAGCACAAGAATTACTTACAGCAAACTGAGGATTATAACGTATTTCCTCAAAATCTCGATAGATGGGAAGCAGTTTCCAACTTGCACAATCATTTTGTCCATGATCTCCATAATCCAAGAACCTCAGATCAGAGTAAGATGCACACACAACAATCCTACCTTTCCAGAGAGCATAATCTCTTGCAGAGCAAGCTCTTCAGCATATGGTGCATGTACAGCCTTGGCTGGGCCCAACAGTCAGAGTCACATCATCGGATCATCCAGTTTAGGCCAAGAAGGAGATGTGTAGCAAAAAACCACTTACTAGAAGCAGCGCATTGAGAGTGCCATCACTGTGAAAATGAAGCACCTGAGATGCTTCTGATCAGCACTGATAGCATGAGAAATTGATGTCAATTGCTGATGATCAGCGTCCATGCATGATTCTGATGTGCTCATTTTGTCTATTAAGAATCAGTGTCAGTACAGGTTTCGACTTGTGGAGACGCTTTGAATTAGATTATTAGTATGTGTCCTTCTTTATAGCAACATGTTGACAAAAAAGTGATTTTGGTTTTGATTTTGATTTGGACAAGAAATATAGCACTTGAGCCAGTAGATGGTGCCAAACTACTACAATGCTAAAGGGACAACAAACAGCTTAGACATGATCATTTGAGAGGTTATATGTTTTGACGAACCATGCCATTGATAAGCCCCTCAGTCTACCACACGATGCAAGCAAATCCATCATCTTCATCTTGTACCATCGGTCCATCACACATGCGACGGCGACAATCCTGTTTTGCACACATTATTGTCGTCATCATTTACCTCGCCCACCACAGTGAACATGCCACAAGTGACGATGCGAGCAAGTCAACACATCAGCAAATCACCCTTTTATAGACATGACTACAGGCTTACAGACCACCACAGGGTGGTACAGAGTAAAATTTGAGTGATAAAATGCAAGCAATCAGTATATTATTGCTTTTTAAGCATATTTTAAGTCCTGTATAGAGGGAGACCTTTCTGTGCCTTTGTAACAACTGTAGTTGTCTGTAGCTAGCTGTACAGCCACCTACAGCTCTTTTGTGATTTGCTGATGCACGATTCGCCTGTTAGAGTTGAGCTCCTCACTATCACTCAAACATCTGGAAAAAAGCAATATGCTACATGGTGCTATATAGTATCTATAATGCCAGTAGACACTGTAGTCTTCCCCCTGTTATATTGTACTACATAGTTACCCAAATTGCCAACCAGTGCTATTGTAGCAGTCATAGCAGACTAGCATAACTGTCAATATATACTACCAGTGTCTACTATAGATCTGTCATCACACTACCATAGCACATATAGCAAACAATAGTAATTTGCAATGCATACTACCCAGGATTTCATAGCAATGTAAAGTTCACTACTATGACAAATCCAACCCAAGTCAACTCCAATCTACCACATCTACTAGTACATAGCAATGTCAGTGGCGTGCTGTTGAACAGGTCTAAACAACCCTGTGGTGATCATTTACATCAGCAAATCACAGAAGAGCTGTAGGTGGCTGTACAGCTAGCTACAGACAACTACAGTTGTTACAAAGGTACAGAAAGGTCTTCCTCTGTACAGGACTTAAAATATGCTTAAAAGGTGATAATATACTGATTGCTTGCATTTTACACTCAAATTTTACTCTGTACCACCCTGTGGTGGTCTGTAAGCCTGTAGTCCTGTCTATAAAAGGGTGATTTGCTGATGTAGCAAAGCTCTGAGGCAATCCGGTGACTTACCACTAGGCTTAATTGTGTTACCATGTAGGGTAGTAGCATGTGGTTGCAGAGTATTTGTATGGGTAGGTACAATTTGCTGTTGTAGGCACTGTTTGTCATAAAAAAAACAATGACTCACAGTGGTGCACAAATTTTTGGATGGGTTAGTGAATACAGGGCACTCTGATCATAAATAAAATCAAGTGAATATGAACCAATGTCAAATAATCATAGATTGAGATTGATGTAGAATGGGGACTTACACATCTAGGCAACAGCAGGATCACAGAATCAGCAGCGATGGGTTGGTTTACCCCATCATGTGATTCATCTCTTGTCTCTATCTTTTTTTTCTTGCCGCATGCATGAATAGACCTATGCCACACCATACAAATCAGCCCAAGCTCTACAACTATTGTAAACGTGCCTTTCCGACTGCAGGTAGGGTCCGTCGGCACATCACACATTCAATCGGGTGCCATAGAGAGCGGGATGCCGAGGCACGACAAGTCCAACCTTGCACCAGCCCCAGCCTCATCCTGGATTTCAGCACAATTGAAAATATCGATCTGCTTGACATTGACTTGGATCATGATGTTGAGATGCAAAAGAGAGCACCTGAACTGGATATGCCCCAAAGGAATATGGATGAGTATGAGCAAGGTAAGCATAACTCAGAGCTAGAGGGTCACTGCTTTGTTACTCACTATAAGTACCAGAAGCAAGAGGTTTTCCAAATTTTGCCAAGGAATTTGCAAGAAAGCAAGTCACTGACATTCTTGGCTGAGTGGCAACACCATTTGAGCAGATGAAAATTAACCAAGAGGCATCAGGGGGGAATGCATACACACCTTTTGCTGACTGCGAAGAGTGGGAGCTTGCACAGTGGCTTACCAAGAATGCCAACCAGTGTGTAACAGACGAATTTCTGAAGTTACCTATAGTAAGTTTCCCTGTTGGAATCTCGCAAAGACTGACATACCTATGCAAAGACAAATCGAATGGGATTGTCATATCGCAGCAATTACTCCTTCTTGAAGACTGTAGATAAGCTGCCCACAGGGCCTGAATGGACCTGCAGGTTCATTCGTGTCCATGGTGACCTCGGCCCCATTGATGAAGACAATGCCACTCCAGAGGGCACAGAGGCTGATGATGAAACTAAAGAACTTGAGCTCTGGATGCGAGATCCTGTCGCCTGCATTCAAGAATTAATAGGGAACCCTGCATTTGATGGGAGCATGGCATACGCACCTGAGAGAGTCTATGTGGACCAAGAAGCACAAACATGTTGATATGATAAAATGTGGACTGCAGACTGGTGGTGGAAGACTCAGGTATGTGCCACTCCAATAATCATTGTACATACCTGATCATTTGCGAAGGAATGGCTGCCTGAAGGGGCAACAGTTGCTTCAGTCATATTAGCATCTGATAAGACAGAGTTATCCCAATTTCAGGGGGACAAAACCGCCTGGCCAGTAGTGTTGCCACAGTTCCAGAAACCACATCAGACCAAGGTAATTCTCACAATAGGTTTGAGCTATATTTAAATAGTTGTATCTTAGATAACTGTTTTAAACCACCCTGAACAACATAGGATACTCATATTTTGATGAATTGTTTTAGTTCTGTCTGGGTTCCAAGTGAAAAACCAAACTGTGGCAACACAGTGGCCAGTGTATCTAACAATCGAAAACATATCAAAAGATGTTTGCTGTGAGCCATCACGCCATGCATCAATGCTGCTAGGTTACCTACTGGTTTCAAAGTTGGCCTCATTCAAAAATAATTCAGTTGTGGGGTATCAGCTCTACCATTATTGCATGAAGCTTCTGCTTTAGCCTCTTGCAGAGGTCGGTTGAAATGGTGTGGAGATGGCTTGTGCAGATGGAAACTTGCACCACATCTTCCCAATACTTGCAGCCTTCATTGGAGATCACCCTGAGCAATGCCTGGTGGCATGCTGCACTGAAAATTGATGTCCCAAGTGCCTGGTGCCATCGGATCAATGAGGGGAAAAATTAAAGTTCTAACCCCGCAGCCAAACACAGACCAAACAAACACTCCATGCACAGGCTGCCAGCAAGTACCCACCTGAATTTATTGCTGAGGGCCTCCATGCCATCTTTTCCCCCTTCTAGACTGAATTACTGTTGTAACCCTATTCAAACTCGCCTCCTTTTTCTCAGCTCAATGGTGTGGCACACCGTATTACGTAATATGACATCACTGGTCTAGACCGATCATGTGACATGACATCATACATGACGTCAGAGGTCTGGACCTCCTTATCTCTTATCTATGACATCATTAGTCTGGACCGCCTCATGGTAGACACATGTAACTTACTAATGCCTCATGTATTTAATAGTAGTATACATATATAAGACCGGCCAAGAGTCGAGCTGAGCCCCAGCTTCGACCTCTTGTGTCTTTGTGACCTAAGTCGCTGTAGAGCGCAGTACGCCTCTACGGTTACATCGGGTGTTTTTCACTCTTTCCAGGAGCCCGCTATCGCTCTGCGAACTCAGCCTCCCTTCCTCGTCGCTCTCTGAATGTTTTCGCACAATGCCGAGCTCACAGAGTGCACGGCCGAACCCTCGGCACCTCACTATAGCAGTCGGTCCATTTCCGTACATCACATGCCCATTCCATTGGCCCCCTCGTAACACCCCTTTTTTCTATATTCCAAATTACTATGTATCGTGATCACCACTCGGCCATTATGTAATAATTCTCATCGCATGTCACTCTACATAGTTCCTTAATACGCACGCTATGTCTCGCAGTCTTGGGAATGCCTGGGACTATAAAGATTTGTCCTTCAGAAGTAGAAATCAGCTTCCTTTAGCTCACATTCATCACCGACCATTTGGAATGACTACTGACCATTTTATCTACCGCAACCGCCGCCGCTACCGCCAACGTCCGCTATTTTCACCGCCACCCGTCTTCTCCACTACCACCCTTCTTCGTCCACCTCGGGAACGCTTGGATTCACTTTCCCCTTATCGCTAACCAGTCAAGCTCGGCCGCACGTCCCGGCCGCTCCTCTCTCAAGCTCGGCCACACGTCCCAGCCCCCCGTCTAAAGCCTCGGCTTCAGCCGCGTCACCTCGGTCAGACATCGGGACCATCTGTAGTCGTCTCGGACGCTCCGTTTCTGGACACCTCTGTCCAGAATCTCTTTGGGGCGAACACATCGCGCCCACACTCTCTCCTGACAGCCAGGACTAGAGAACTTAGTCTTCTAGTTCCTCCCAGCTGTTTTAGGATCTTTACAACTGGAGCCCACTGCGAGGGATTCTGCTAGAGGCTCCAGACGATGCCTCCGACCGACTCCTAGAAGCCTCGAGCTGGAAAATTTCCTTGAGCATTTTTGCTGTTTACAAATTGGTGAAGACTCACTAATTTTACAGCCAGTCTCCTCTCCGGATGCACAGCACAACCGATCCGACCTCCCTGAACTCTCTACCCTAGACCCTATCCAACTATTCGACAGCGACCGAACATCACCCACAGCAGCCGAAAACCCACCCACAGCAGACGAAAGCAACCGAACATCACCCACATCAGCTGAAACCCCACCTACAGCAGATGAAAATCACCCCGATTTTCCAGGAACCACACAGCCACAGTTTCCAGGAACCAGCCACAGACACCTTCCGACAGCGACGATATTTCACCTGTCGACCCCTCATTCCTACAGGAAAATTTAGCCGGTTCCTGGAGCTTTAGCGAATAGGTGCCCAGAGTGTTTATAGAATCCATGCCTCCCACTCAGCAGGGGGTGGTAGAAAACTCCCCGTTTTTGTCTCCTCTCAGGAACCGGACCCCGTCATCATTGCCTTCTCCACCTATCTCCTACTCCTCATCCTCCCCATCACTTTCCTATCTACTCGATGCCTTGTGCATCTCCTACCGAAACTCGCCGATACTGCCTAGCCTCACTCCGAACCGGACCAGTACCCCAGCTCAACATGTCGCAGCACCCCCTCTTGTCCCTCTACCAAACCCCCTTCCTGCACTACCGCTGAGACCAAATCTACCAATGGCCCATCAAGCCCCCCAGATGCCCCTCTGAGGCACGAACAATGCCCCGAAGTTCTCGGGCAAGGCTGCGCTCTTGCCGCGCTTCCTCAAGGATGTCGAGCAGCTTGCCGATGCTTCACAGCTTACCGAGGCTCAGAGAATCCGCGCTGCTATCTGTTACGCCGATTATGATGAGTCAGACGGATGGGAGCAGCTCCCGGAAGCGTCTGCCATCCCCGCAGTCTGGGCAGCATTCGTGGCCGCCCCTCCTGTTGTCAAGCAGGAGTACACACAGTTCCAGCAAAGTGCACCCCGAAGCTGTGCATTCCACACAGACCCTAGCCACTTCATGGGATCTTGCTCCTACGTCGACAGTTATGTTGCTTCTGGACGGGCAGCACGCAGGACCGACGGCTGCTTGTGCATGTCCGACGGCAAACACATTCCCAGAATCTTGGGTACCAGATGCCTGCGCAACTGCTTAGATTGACTGGTCGTACTGACCCCCGCTCCTACACCTTCATCTACCGTCATGACGGGAATCCTCTCGCTTTCATTCCCTGATACCGACGTGGTTTTAGACATCGAGCCTTTGGTATTCCTAACTGAACTCAACACCGAGCCTAGTGACGAGTCAGACCCCATTCTCACTGACCCCGAGTTTCAGGCGTACATTGCCCAAGTGTGGGCCAATTTTCAGCATGACAAACAGGATAAGGGGAAGCGAGTTCGCTTCGATGGTGTAGAAATACCTGTCCGAAGGCCTGCTCACCCCGCACCTCGGGCAGCCTTGGTTGCCGACAAAATCGTCTCACCCGCGGTCGAGGTCTCGCGCACTGCATCTGGGCCATCTAAACCTGCCTCTTCGTCTGTTCCCCCGCGACCCTTGCCTGTCGCACCATTCAACCCCGCATCCCGTAACATTCCCCCTTTGTCTACCAGAGCTAACGCTTCTGCCCCCGCTGCCCCTACTGGGCAATTTAGATACTCCTTTCTGCTCGAAGACGACGCCACATCCAAGTGCATGTTGGACCAAGTACTCGACACGTAGTGTTTTAAGGTCTGGTTACAAGACCGATGAAAAACCGAAACCAAACCGGACTTTAACCGTTTAAGACCGGACTGTTTAAGACCAATTTTTTCGGTCTTTGTCGGTTTCGGTTACAGTTACAGCATTCGCCAGCATTTGTAAAGACCGATCAAGACCAGTCAAGACCGGTTAAGACCAACTATGTCATTATCATGTGACTACGTGTACAAAAGCTATTCCTCGACGTCACTACCCGTAAGATCCACCTCAGTCACGGTGAACTCTTCATTGAGTTTGCACAACTCCTTGTACTCCTGCAAATAAATGTCCGTTACCTCGTTTGAATTGGCGGCTGCTTGATCAACAATTGAGGTTCGCCATGCGCACTTGAGAATCTGAAGCTGTTCAAACTTCTCAGCACCCAAGCATGACCGGCAGTCAGTAGCAATTTCTGCACCAGCTGAAAATAAGTGTTCACATGGGACTGAGGATGCTGGAATGGCACAGATGTCTTGTGCAATCCGCGCAAGGGTAGGGTAGATGGTGGCATGTTTTGACCACCAGTCCACAATGTCCATATTCTTTGCAATGTCCTCCGGTAAATCAGCAGGGTAGTGCCGCAGTTCAGACGCCCATCCTAGTATTGCACCGTGCCCGGCTTTCTCAACTAGGCCCCGACGGTGATGGTCGAACTCGGATTCAAGTGTGTCATCTTGCATTTCAGTATCCACGGTGTTCGAGTCTGTCGTGCCCTGGCGCACAGTGCGGGCATCTTCTAACTCCTCCCAATACTCTTGCATGGTCGACTCAATGGTTTTGAGCGCCTCGTCATGCCAGTTTTTGGCATTATGATTCCCTGCGGCAATTTCCTTTGCTTGTTCCTCAGCACCACCCCAGGCCATTTTGATGTAATCCAGCTTATAATATGGATGGAGAACTGTGAAAGTAAATGTAACGAGTAAGCAAGGACACCGGTGAGGAGGTCAAAGAGCTTACCGAGTGCGAGTATGTACACCGGCTTGTCGTCAAATCGATTGTAATATTTCATAATCTTGTTGATGCCATCCTGGAGTGCGTTCTTGAAAAGCGAGTACTTGGGAATTTGTTTCTTCTCCCATGCCGACAAAAGCTCTTCGATCTCTGGGATTGCACGCCAGAGAGTAGCATGGTGCTCATCTGAGAATAGTTGTTGAATGTTGTTTGCGTCCTAAGTTTAGGGCCGGGACTTTAGGCAGAATCGTCGTAGGTACCAGAGTACTTACAGCAATGACAGACCGTGTATCGTTGACACGCTCCCAGTCCTGCGCTGCTAAAACGAATCGTGTCCATGGGACACGTTTGACTCGTCCATCGTGCCGAATTGTGGTGATAGGGCCATACAGTTTGTCAGCCGAGTGGATGAACATATTGATGGGCTAAATCAACGAATCGGCGATCAGTATCTTGCATGGATTCAATAGTCTACAGATCAATATACATACCTGGCGCAGTTCATGAGCTCCACCGTACCCCACCGAACGTTGCTGTGCAAGGGAATTGCAAGCGGAGGGTCAATGCCACACTGGCTTTGCAGCATTTCGAAGTACTCGATGCGCTGTCCTGAACATTGTATCTTGATGGCGAGTGTACAGATGGTGGTAACGACATCCAGTGAGTCATTGAGCATGCGGTTCTGTGGAAGGGAGGGGTCGAACTCCCAAATAGATGTTGCTGTGTCGACATTAGAGACCTTTGTGACAGCAGAGAGGACGGAGGTGATAGCGAGGTTG
>JBBPUL010001108.1:0-11595 GCA_038094675.1 Spongispora temasekensis
GACTGTCTACGCGTCCTTGGATTTGACCGTTTTGAACAAGCGTGACAATCTCCCGTTCAACTTCTTCGATGCTCCAACCGAGCGCTAGCGCCATCCGGTCAAGCCGGATCGTCTCAAAGCTTTGAAAGTAGAGCACGACCGCAGTGTCTCAAATGCTGGGTAATGTCGTTGACGTGAACGCCGAGTGGCACGGCCCAGTCAGTAAGATGAAAGTAAGGTCTCACTGAGTATCTATTGAAAATTCCAAGAGTCGTCTTGAATTCGCTGGACATGTAAGCCTGAATAAGGTCGCGCACGTAGGACTCCTGCTCAATGTATGGATGCGGAGAAGACAGGACTCTGGAGAAGCTGGGAATTGATGGCAGAGCGAGATAAGCTCGCGAGCGCACAGAGTGTACCGTATATGGCAATGTCTGCTGGTTGCGACGAGCTGTCGATACGCATGTCAACAAAGGGGCATCTCCTGGAGTCCCAGGCTGCCCACCTTTCCAACCCAGTCGCCGAGCTGTTCCGGCGGGCCAAGTCCCAGGAGCAACGCCACCTTTTCGTAATGCCCCGCGCCGAGATGCGACAAAGCCATAGCGAAATCAAGCTTTGACTGAACTAGCTCACGCTCGGAGTTCGCCTTCTTTGGACTGTGACGCGCCAGAGTCTCCTGCAGCACCCGCGGCGGCCCCAGCTTCACCCTCCAGCGCGCCATCTGCCTTGTACACGTACGACGAAATGTGCATATAGTTGCGTTGCTCGATGACGAGCTATGAAACAGGAACGGACGTTATCCTCAGCCGACACACCCACCAGACGCACCGAAAGACACATGTCGAGGACGTGCTGGCTCGTCGAGCATAGCTCGCGCGATTAGTCAAGTGTTTGAGTGCCAGGCCGAAATCGCCCGTGGCCCGTGGAACTCGACCAGATCCCTATGCGCATCTGCATATATGCGTGCGTGTTCGTCGAAAAAGAAAAAGAAAAAGTTCAAACACACCCGTATGCTCTCTTTGACCATATTGTTCGTGTATCTTGAGCTCAACCTCGAACTTTGTCCGCTCCGCCACGTTCTTCTTCGTCACCTCCTCGACCCACGCAGTGTCGACGACGACGACGCTTGCGGGCGGCGGCAGACTCTGGCCTTCTGGGAATGCGCAATGGCCGCCTGGACGAGCGAGGGGTTGCACAGGCGGTAGATGTGCGTAAAGGCGAGCTTGAGGGCGTGCGGAGAGACGGCGGGGCATGAGGTGATGATGGAGAGGAGGTGGCCAACGGCGGCCCAACCTATGCACATGGTCAATATGCAGGGTTGGACATGGGTGCGGGTCACACTGCAGTATTTGTTACATTACAGGTCACTAGTGAGTGGAAATGCCCTCTCACTTGATGCAGCAACACTCAACATCAGCAAATCACAGAAGAGCTGTAGGTGGCTGTACAGCTAGCTACAGACAACTACAGTTGTTACAAAGGTACAGAAAGGTCCCCCTCTGTACAGGACTTAAAATATGCTTAAAAAGCAATAATATACTGATTGCTTGCTTGCATTTTATCACTTAAATTTTACTCTGTACCACCCTGTGGTGGTCTGTAAGCCTGTAGTCCTGTCTATAAAAGGGTGATTTGCTGATGAAGGAGTAACAGACCAAAGGTCATCAGATGTGCAGAAATGCCCTGACACTCCTTTTGATGCAGCAATGCTCAAAGAGTAAAGGACCATGAGTTGCTAATGTGTGGAAATGCCTTAGCACTCCTCTGGTGCAATAACACCTAAAGAGTAACAATCCCTCCATTATCTTTTGACAAGGGGAGACTATGTCTCTTGAGTTCAAAGGGCTTTGGGCATTCAGTGATGCAGCTCACCCACTTCCTTTTCTTCCTTTGAATTGGTACATATGCTGATGCTTATTTTCAAAGGACCTTCAAGCATATCCTCTACCTTTAAAGACATCCCAAGCAAGGATTTTCAGCCCCAACTACAGGAAGTGGATATGGGAAATCACTGCATATCTTTGCTCTCAGAGACTCTGGAGTAAGGTTCACTGTCCTTGCCCTATGTATATGGAAGAAGATGATCACTCTGAAGATGATGCCTCTCTTGAAGTCAACAAGACTCAGAATAAGCTTACTAAGGATCAGAAGAAGCAGGTGGATGAATGAGATGACAGTGATGATCAGGCATTGAGCTACATCTAGCTATAACTTGAACTCCAGATTGCTACTTGTTTTCAGGAGTACAATACTTCTTGGAAGCTACTTAATGAGCTCAAGGCCCAGTACAATATCCCTTCTATCACTTCCATCTACTCAAAATTCAATACCATGTTATCTCTTTCCATTCTAGAGAATAATAATTCTGTCAGCCTATTTGCAAAACTTACAGCTCACTTTAATGCTCTCAAGAAATATGGGCATGCCATTTTGGATGTAATCTAGCTGATGCTGGTGCTTTCAAAACTTCCGAAGTATGCAGACTTTGCTGCCTAGCTGCTCAACTCCAAGAGTGCCTCTGAAGATATGTAACTTCAATATAATGCTTAACAATGTCTAACAAATAACAGTTACTGCCTGGCAGCAACATGTCTCTTGCTGCAAGCCTAGTGAGAGCACCACAGGTTAAGGCCAACAGGCCAATAAAATCTCTGCTGTCAAGCACAAGAGACAAAATCTCAAATTTTCAGAACAACAGGAGACCTCCTTGGAAGGACATGAAAAAAAGTAGTGTCATAGAAAAAAGCACTCAGAAGACTCAGAAGCAAAGTGAAAGCAGTGCCAATGCAAAGAAAAAGGCAAGGCTTATGTCAATTGATGTGACTTCTACCCAAACCATCAAGGATTTGGACCTGATTGTCTCTTGTTACTTAGATTGGTCTAATGGCATTTCATCTTCCTCTCATTCATCTCTTCTGAAATGGACTGAGGAGACAAGTCACCTCATCTTCACAGAATCCACCTTTCTTACTATACTTGATGAGGAGGATAAGGTAATTGTTGAAGATATTGACATGATGGAGGATGAATATCTCTCATACTACTTTGACCTCAAAGAAGCTGTGAATAACTGGTATATGCCAGAATTCTGTTGTCTATCCTACTCTGATACACTTTTGCACATGAAATCTATCTATTCACAGAACATCAAAATTAGTAGTGTTGCATTTGCATCAGTTGTAGTATATATATCAGACAATGCTACTACTTTACCCTATTCTATGTAATGACTGTAGAAACATGAATCAGAAAAGTAAAGGTAAAGCAAAGGATGATAGACATGACCATACACCAAAAGATATGTGGCTACTTGACTCTGGAGCATCATCTTACTTCACAAATGACAAAAGCGATTACTTCAAGTATCAAGAATTCAAGTCACCTACATTCTTCCAAATTGCTTCTGGGAAGTTTTCCATCCTCAGAATCAGAATTATTATTGTCAAATTCAATAGATCACCAGTGTAATTATTACCAGTAATTTATATGCCACAGTATCAGATCAAACTGATTTCGATGGGTATACTCCTGAAAGACAACTGTCTCACCCTGAAGACATTGCCTAATCTGATTGAGATCTTCAACAAGTGCAACAGACAAACAGTTCTATCCTTTCACTTGTATGGTATAGACACCATGTACTGGATTCATTGTTGTAACCACAACAGCGTTAACCTAACTGAAGCACTCTACGCACCTAAGGCAACCTTATTCTAGGGTTACAGATATGGATCCAGCCCCTCTCTCTTATCAGGTGCCTCTTTCATCTTATCTCTTCATCTTAGCACCCTGATCCTTGTTTGTACCTATTGACACTTTTATAGATGCTCACCTATTCTATATTGGGTTGTATCTTGATAGATCTCCCAATCATATCTCTTATTTCAGATCTCAGATCTCAATCCAGATCTCAGGGCCAGGTAAGGCTATGTCTTCTCTTCCATTCTTCCCACTGCCACGGCATGTCTACCGCATGTCCTTATCTTGTGGTGCTACCCTGGACCCTCTTATCTCTACTTTCTATTTATGTAGTGCCCTCTGCCCTCACCAGCCCTAAGCTGGTCCATGCGTATAGCTTGCTAATATATATAGGGCACTTGGTCAACTGGGATTCCCCAGCTTGATTCTCATTGTCCTTCTTCGGTGCTCACCTCTTGTGGCCTAGCCCTAAGTGTGCCATCATCATCCAGTACCCTCTGCTTAGCAAGGTATTTGGTTAGGCCCTATCGCTCATCACTCCTCCTTATGAGTCAACCTTCGTCCTTGACATTGCCATCAGTATAGCCGTATACAAGTAGCCGGCTTCCTACCAACTCCCCGAAGATTGCCGGGTTCCAATAACCAAACCCTGGTGTGGACTAGCCTGAGCATTCCTTGTGCTGACACTTCCATCCATCTCTTCATCTTCCTCAAAGTTAGGTTTAGTGCGTTGCTAGTTCGCAACATTCATGCTCTAGCCATACATCCTCATGCTTGTAACATAATGATGGCCTCTGTGGACTATGAGATAATGCACAGATGACTTGGACATCCTTTCTGAGATGTACTCAAAGCTGCTCAGAAGTATACCAAAAATTTTCTGGAAGTTGAAATTCATTCCTGGATTATAATCTACTCATGTTGTGAGCTTGGTAAATAATCTAACTGCCCTTTTCCTCACTCAGAAGCATGTGCAAAAGCCTCTTTTGAGTTGATACACTCCAACCTAAAGTTATTCAAGGTTGAATCATGCTACAAATACAAATACATCATAGTCTTCTATGATGACTATACCTCCTCTGCATGAGTCACCTCAATCTGATCCAAGGACCAGACCCTTCGTGTCACCAAGCAATTCATATCCTTTGTGAAAACTCAGTATAATGCATAGATTAAATAATGGAAAAGTGATGCTGGTGGAAAATACATCTTCAAAGCTTTCACAGAGCATATGCAAGATAATGGGATATGCATTTACCAATCTGCCCCTTATATATACCAACAGTATGGATGTGTGGAATGCCTAATATATATCCTTATGAATAAGGGACAGATGATGCAGTTACATGCTTGCCTTCTCTCAAACCTCTGGAAATCTACAGTACAACATGCTGCATAGATACATATACAATCATATACCAATGGCATGCCTTCAATGGTGCACTCCTCATAAATTGCTCAAGAGGGAGAAACCATTAATTGCATATCTATATGTTTTTGGTTCCAGTGCCTATATACACATTTTGGCAGAAACCTGCAGTGGGAAGCTACAACTCAAATTCCAGCTAATAATTTATCTTGGAACTGCTGCAGAGCATGATAGCAAGTGAAACTACCTATTTCTTCACCCTAACAATGCTTTGTGTACATCTGCATATGTGGTTTTCAATGAGAATCTCTTTCTGAGATGTTCCAAGGCTTCTCCTCATATATAAGTCAGTTAGTTATCCTCCACATCCTGGTATACCCCATGATTATGATGATGAGTCTATGGATTATGATTATTTATCTGATGAGGACACTACTGACTACCCAGAATGTCTAAATCATCACCCAGAAGTCCCAGAACTCTAACACTCAGAATGTGATGTTAGTAATCTGAAAGATGAGACTTCTGACCTGGAAGCAGATCAAAAGATGGAAACTGATGCTGAAGGACTTCAAAGGACTTCTTCTTCAGCACCTCCAAGGACTCCACCTCCCTCTGCTCCACCTCCTAAACCTAAGACACCTTATAAGTCCACTCATGTGCAGCACCCTCCTTGCTGCCCTGGCAATATCTATGGTGAAGATCATCACCTGCTCAATCAACTTAATGATCTTGAGTGGGATACCCTCTGATAGGACTCTGGACCCTCTTGCTGCATAGTGCCACCACCATTTCCTGGTATGCTGCCTCCTTCTCCTTCTTCTTTAGAATATAATGTGGAATGCATTATCTGAGAAGGGGGAGATTCTTTGGTAACATTCTTGATGTCTTGTGGCATCCCCCCAGAGAAAGACACCTTTGTTAGTTACAGGGAGTGGCAAGACAAAGATATTCTGAAGCTCTCCACCAATAAGTATAAACTTTGGCATGAAGCTTATCTCAAAGAGTTACAAGCACTTCAAGACCACTGTTGTAAACACTTCAAAACTATCATATTCAAACTCTCTGCCTTTGTATGAGCATTCTGGTAATGCACACTTGCTTACATAATATGGCATCACAAGGCTGGACCCATCACATAACATAATGTTATCCCTTATCTTCTTATCTATGACATCATAGTCTAGACTGCCTCATGTTAGCCACCTGTAGCTTAATAATGCCTCATATATTTAATGTAGTATAACATATATAAAGCAGCCAAGAGTTGAGCTGAGCTCCAGCTTCAATCTCTTATGTCTTTGACCAAAGTCTCTAGCCCCCACTTTAGTTTTATCTTCATGTGTAGTCAAGGCTGAGGGTTGTGTCCAATCAGTGTTAGCTTTGGTCACTTCATTAGGTTGAAGCTGCCCTTTACCTACTCCTCAATTTATTGTGCATGTGGTATCCATAGCAAAAATTGTCATCATTCCTCATGTTAGAAAGCCAATCCACAGGCATATGTAAAGTGGTCATTACTCTATTAGGAGCATGGTTGTACTGTGACAGCTAGGAGACAACAACTTCTATACAAAACTGTTTGAGCTATGCACATCAGGCATAATAGTTGGTTCACATTGCTAGGGCTAAAACCTCATTTGAGAGGACATGCCTAGTTACCAACAAATAGCAATCAATCCCTTAGTGCATAGTGGGTTAGTGCAGCAGTACTACCCATGTGAAGTAGCAGAATTGTGATTTCTTCTGTGAGAGTTGCAGTCTTGGCATACTAAAACATCAGCTGTAGCCAGGCAGTTCTCTGGTTCCCCCTCCTTTGACTCTCTGGTCCTGAGCTGGCATACAAGACTCATCCTTATGAGATAAAACCCTATGGTGCCCTCTTTATAGTAGTGGCAAGTGGTATTTTCATTTTTAGTTTATGTGCATGATTAGCCACCAGTACCTCCCCATTCAAAAGATCACCCCAAAGCCTGAGTGAGATTAGACAGGCAACACCAGCTTCCAACTCAAAGCTGTCAATGTCCCTCCATTTTTACTAGAATCATTTTTTGAGGCTCAAAAAGCCACTTCCCCTTCTGATAACCTCTATGCTGCCTTCATTTCTTTTCCCATTCCCATTTCCCTGCCAGTAAACCAAAATGTCATTGGAAACCAAGATCAAAGATCTAACCAATCAATTCACTTCACTCTGGCTCAAGTTCAACTGGAAAATAAAATCCATGCTAGGAGATGCCAGCATATGGGATGACAACAAGGCAACCTTCTGTTTATGGTGGGTCAAAATGAAACTGTGCCTGAAGGTCAAAGATTATGACCAGAGAAAAACAGCATATGCCATATGATTGGCAATGCCACCCAATTCATGATACAGATGCTGGAGACATTCATGGAGGTAGAAGACATAGATAAATGGCTAATAGTAGCTGATCTTGAAATTAAAAATATTTTATGATAGACTCCTTGCAACATGAGTCATACAAAAAATTGTTGAACTTAAAACAAGAAAGTGAATTCCACACCTTCATTAGAGATTTCACTAGTCTTTATGTAGATGCCAAGTGTGGAGCAGGTGTGGTGGTCCATATACTAAAAAGGGCCATCAATTACAAAATTCACATGGAGCATAAACTCTATGCAACAAAGGAGTTAGCAGTGGATGATATCAAAGGGCACATCATGGCCTATACAGCCATAAATAAAAAATATGAAAACATTACCCTCACCTGCCTAATAACAGGTCTCATGATTGGTCTCCAGATACTCTCTTGCCCCCCAGTAGCCCCTCATTTCATGTCCACTGGCACACAACCTGGTATTGGTATGCTTATGGATGTTGATAGAAAGACATTTCAAAACCCAAGGACACCAGACACCTGCACATGTTTTGGTTGTCAACAAAAAGGATATATATGGGCAATGTGTCCAAAAAACCCTTCTCACTGCCCCAGAAATTGAGCATTGTATAAGGCTCACACACAGTCATTAGTGCAGCCTCAAGGTCAGATGCAGATCTTCTCCTCCCTAAAGTGTATTTATTTTTATGCTGCCCCAAGCAGTGGCACAACTGTTTTCACACCATCAAGCTTGGATGACAGAAGAAGCCAAGGCCTATTGGTATAATAAGATTATTATGACAGGCATGGGTAGCATCAGCCAGAGACTTGAAGCACAACCTAAAGCTGTGAGGTAAAGGTTCCTAGCATAATGCAAGGTATTACTACTCTGCCTAGGCAAGTATATAGCAACATTGGAAATGATGGTGGAGTATCCTTGAGTGAAGACACTGTGAGGACAAGAGGATTTTTAGGAGAGTAAAGAGGAGCAAGAGGGTCAAAGATGCAATAGATTGCTATCTTAAGTAGGCTCAAGCTAAGGATATACTGCTTGCTAAGTAGAGCCTCAAAGACAAAGGAAGACATAAGAGGAAAGAGAGGTAAGCATCTATGAGTAATCTACAGTATGAATGAGTAAGAAGAAGAGTGCAGATTGGAAATAAGAAGTAAATGCACAGCAGAGAAGATCAGAAGGGAAGGTGCTGTGGCACAAGGACTGTGGGAGCAGTAGAAGAGAAGCTCAGGTGAAGTACTTGAGATAAGGATAAGTGACATGAGGTGTTGGAAACAATAGAGTGAGACAGAGGGAAAGGGGCAAGTGGTGTTAAAGGAAGGAGTCCAAGAACAAGGCAAAGGTGACACATAGTGTCAGAGACCATAGGTCTGAGGAATAGGAATGGGGATGGGTATACACCAGTAGGATGACCAGTGAGATGTGGACAAATCAGCAAGGATGACTGGTGAGGCATCTGGGTGTGCAATGAAAGGCACCACGGCTAAGACAAGGGAAAAAAAAAGACCAATCATAACATTACCCCCTTAGTAGGGGTTGAGTTTCCAATGAAACACCAACAGGAAAATCTCAAAGTCCAAGGTGAGAACAAGACAAGTCAAAGAATCATCAATAACTTGTGAAGGAATGAGGTGATATGGTGATGTGAAGGCAATTGATCGGTGGCAGGAGAGGGTGGTGAGAGAAGGGAAGCACAGTTTAGAAAGACTTATATGTGGGAGTGAGTGGGATAGGACATGGGGACAAAGGGGTATATGAAGTGACCTAAGACTTAGGACATAACTGTCGGCCTCTACTAATCACAAGAAGAGAAGAACTAAGGATGGGGGACTGCAACTTAGGTCAAAGACACAAGAGGTTGAAGCTGGGGCTCAGCTCGACTCTTGGCCGGTCTTATATATGCCTACTACTATTAAATACATGAGGTGGTCTAGACTAATGATGTCATAGATAAGAGATAATGAGTCCAGACCCTTGTCGTCATAGGTGATGTTATATCACATAATCAGTCTAGACCAGTGATGTTAGATTATGTAATGCAGTGTGCCACATCATTCTGATTGCAAAAAGAAGGTGAGTTCAAATAAGGTTACAACAGTATAGGCACAGTAAGAAGGATCCAAGCAATGACCAGAGATAAGGACTTTAAACTACCATTCTCTGCTATGGCAGGATAGCATAGGTTGCAAGGACAGAGATGACTGGCAAAGGCTTTGGCCAGGATGAAGTGCTAGAGAGGGCAAGAGAGGACGAGAGAGGGGACAGGCTAGGCTGTTTAGTGTCATGCAGCCAGAGTCAGGCAATGACATCTGACATAGTAAAGTAGAAATGAAGAGGTGAGGGGGAGAAGCAGGTGGTGGGTGTAGTGAAGAGGGGAGAGCTTATCGCTTTGAGGGGTAGAAGGCCTTCGGGTGGAGGTCTTTATATTCCTGGAGAGCAGACTTTGCATTTTTTAAGTTCCATTCTAAGACCCAGGAATCTTCTTCAGCTATACACCCCTTCCAGCAGATCAGAAACATGCAGAAATGGGTTGTTTCTCTGTGGTGCAGAATCTTCTCAATCTTGTACTCTTCTTCACCTTTTATAAGTTCTGGGGGTGGGGCTGGAAAGTTTGGGCCATGGACACTGTTTTTGCAATAGGGTGATAAGAGAGAAGCATGGAATATGGGGTGTATCTTCCATATTACTGGGAGTCAGAGTTTGTATGTCAAGAGGGATAGGACATTGGTGATAATAAAGGGCCCTTCCCTTTTGGGTGTGAATTTGGAGTTCATAATGCAGCAATTGAGGTTCTTAGCTTCTAACCACACCCTATCTCCTTTGGTAAAGGGGGTAAAGGTGTGGCATGTCTGGGATGCCATTACTTGTTGTACAAGCTCATGGGCTGTGAGTGCCTCATCTCTAGCTGCAGATAAGGCTTTGAGGCATTCTTTCAGGGCTAGGAGCAGTGTTTCTGCAAGGACTATGGGAAGGGCATGAGGTTCAAAGCCATATATGAGGTAGAATGGTGATTTGCTAGTGATGGAGTGAGGGCAGTGATTGTGTGTGAATTTTGCATGGGTGATGTGATCTGCCCATGTGATCGGGTTGTTCCCACAGAAGATCTGGAGGTATGTTTCAACCTCTTGGTTGATATGCTCAGTTTCTCTGTTGGTCTGAGGGTGGTATGTGGTGGACAGGGAGAGGTCATATTTCAGGAGCTTGCTGAGCTCCCAAGCGAAGGTAGAAGCAAATTGTGGGCCATAATCAGAGATGATCTTGTCATAGAGGCCCCAGTGGTGGTAGACTTTGTGGAAAAAGAGGGTTGCTCACCCTCAGCAGTGATTTGTTTCTTGATAGGGCATAGAATTACCCCCTTAGTAAACCCATGGTTGACTACAACTAGCAGGCTATCGAAACTGTTTGACAAAGGAAGGTTGGTGACAAGGTCACAAGAGGCCTGTTGAAAAGGGCAAGAGGTAAGGAATTTAATTGAAGAGAGTGGGGGGGGGGGGGTTGCTTTGTTTTGTTGGTAGAGGGCACAGCCTTCGACATAGTAGCAACAGGCTTGGGTGGCGAGGCCAGGCCACCAGAAATCATGGGTGATGAGTTGGCAGGTTTTGAGATAACCAAGGTGGCCAGCCAAAGGGTGATCATGTGTATGTGTGATAACAGTGAGACAGTTGGGTTCGGGGACATACAGTGACCTCAAAAACCCATTCCATACTAACCCCAATGGCAGTGCATGCAGCGCACTGCCAATCACTGTGGGAATTTCGCTTAGCTTGGGTGGAGATATAAATAGAACATACTCTTGGCTACAAAATCGCTCCCTGGGACATGTGATTTGGTTCACACACTATAGAGATATGACCATTCTAAGACAGCCATGTCATGGAAAGAGTTTTTGAGCTTTTGAATTTATAGGGGTATTTGGATATTATTAGTACTTGGTATAGCCTCCTTTTGCTCTAAGCACTGCCTGAACCCTTCTAGGCATGCTTTCAATCAATTTCTATCACTCCTCAACTGGTATTCTATCCCATTCCACCTGAACTCTTTCCCACAACTCATGAATTCCTCTAGGTGGGTTTTTATGCTCTGCAAGCCTCCTTTTCAGCCATCCCCACAGATGTTCTATAGGGTTCAAGTCAGGAGACTGTGCAGGCCAAACCATTGTCCCAAATTCCTGCTCTTCTAGCCACTCCTTGACCTTCTTGCAG
>JBBPUL010001109.1:0-11589 GCA_038094675.1 Spongispora temasekensis
TAGTTATATATATTTAATATTGTCAAATAAATATATCTAAGAACTCATTTGTGAATATTCACTGAGCATATAATGTCTGCCAGAGATTATCTACTCTTATCTAGCATTATAATCTCTTTAAAATTTTCCTGATGCAGAAGTCATGGGCAACAAGTTGATGGGTTTTCAAGTAACCGGAGTGGCCAGCTGAGGGGTGATCATGGGCACATTGGATGACCGTGAGGCAGTCAGGCTCGGGGACATAGACACAGTCATGGTAGCAGAGGAGGTTTTCCTTGAAGTGCCAGTCGGACAGGTGGTTACGGAGGTTGGGGGTGGTGGCAGGCCCTTCAAGGGCGGCGCAAAGGCGGGTGACAAGGTCATCATCAGTAGAGTGCTTTTGAATCACGGTAGAGAGGACAGAGTCCACTACTCAGATGAAGAGGGTTTCTGGAAGGAGGGTGATGGCCTGGTTATCAGACTTGGATGAGAGCCTGTCAGGGCGTCGGGAGAGGGTGTCGGGGCCAGAGAGCAGAGATCCAGGGATATGGGTCATCTTGAGATCGAAGTCTGCAAGATCAAGAAGCCATCGCGTTTGGTGATGGTTGAGGTTCTGAGGTTGACGGAAGTACGTGAGGTTTTTGTGGTCCATGAAGATCTGTACTGGGTGTTGTGAACCATGGAGGTAATGTCGCCAAGCTTTAAGGGCTTGGATGATTGCGAGGAGTTCCCTGTTGAAGATATCGTAGTTTCGTTCTGCTGGGAAGAATGACTGAGAGAGGTAGGAACAGGGGTGCCAGTCCCCATTCAAGTCAGTTTGGAGGAGGATGGCACCGGTGGCATCTCGTGATGCATCAGTGGCCACTGCAAAGGGCTTGGAGAGGTCCGGAAGGTAGAGGATGGGTCGAGAGAGAAAGAGCTTCTTGAGCTCGTCGAAGGAGGTTTGGCATTGGGGAGTCCAAAGCCACACAGCAGTTTTCTTGATGAGGTCAATGAGGGGACAGGTGATGTTAGAGTAGGAGGGTATGAAGCACCAGTAAAAGTTTGTGAATCCAAGGAATGAGCGCATGTCTTTGACTTTTCATGGGATGGGCCAGAAGGCGATTCCGTCGAGCTTGACGGGGTCCATAGTGAGTTCGCCGGGTTTGATGATCATATCAAGGTATTCTACCTCTGGCATGGCGAACTTGCATTTGTTTAGTTGCAGATGGAGGTCTAACTCCATCATTCATTGGAGGACTCAGCAGGTGCGCTCAGTGTGAGACTCATTGTCAGGGGAGAAGATGAGCAAATCATCCATATAGATGACAAGCCATCCTTCAGTGATCATGTCTCAGAAGGAGTCATTCATAAAATGTTGAAAGGTGGAGGGGGAGTTGTTCATGCCAAAAAACATTACCATAGGTTCGAAGAGGCCCTTGTGGGTGATAAAGGTGCCTTTCCATTGGTGGCCATCCTTGATGCATACATTATTGTACCCCCATCAGACATCGAACTTGGTGAAGATGTTAGCTCCTTTGAGTTTATCGACAAGGTTGGAGATGAGGGGTAGGAAGTAGGCATCGCGGATGGTGTGTTCATTCAGGTACCTATAATCCTGGCATGGGTGAAGTTTGCCATCCTTCTTTTTGATGAAGGAAAAGGGTGAGGCTTGCAGGGATTTGAAGGGGCAAATTTTCCCAGAGCGAAGGTTTTCGTCTAGGAAGGCTTCGGTGGCTTTTTGTTTCTCGAGGGACAGTGGGTAGATTTTCCCAATCTTTGGGACAAAGGACTCATCGAGGTTGATTTCATAGTCATAGGGGCGAGATGGGGGAAGGGACTCACAGTCCTTCTCCTCAAAGACTTTGGCGAAGTCTGAGTATTCCAAAGGTAGGGTCATGTCTTGAGTCTGGGTTCCCGCTTTTTCCGTGAGCTTGGTGGCTTCAGAGTAGCAGGCAATGGTGGCAGAAGGTAGGATATATGGTCCTTCTCGAGTGACACGGTTGATAAAGTAATGGCTAAGGGTCTAGTGTTGCCATTGTTTCTCGGACTGGATGTCCAGGTATGCGTGTAGGTGCCTGTGGGTTTTGGGTGTTGTGTTGACACACCGGATCGATGTTTCCCCAAAACCTTGTAAGGGTGGGGCATGGTAGTGGGAATCATGTCACTTTTGGTCAGCGACGTAGGCATGGTAGAGGTCCGCGGATTGATCGAGGATCTCTGGGATGGAGATGGTTTGTTTCTCCCAATCAATTGTTGGGTTGGCAAGGCGAAGCCAGGGGGGGCCGAGGATAACATTTTCCTTTCCACAGTTCATAAGGTAGAAGAGCACCTTCTGGGTGACTCCTTCTCTGATGGAGATGTAGAGTGTTACGACAGGTGCAGGTAGTGTCAGCCGTAGACTCGATGCGCAACCTAAAGCTGCAGGGTGAGGACGAGGGGCGTAGGTCCTATGTGCAATGCATAAGACTAGTCACTACTCCGCCTTGGCGAGTATGTAGCGACGTTGAGGATGGAGACAGAGTATCCTCGAGCGAAGATGCTGCAAGGCCAAGTGGTATGAAGGGAGAGCAGAGGAGGAGTGAGAGGGTCAAAGACGCAATAGATTGCTATCTTGAGTAGGCTCAAGCTAAAGTTACAGGCTTATGCTACACCTCTATATATACATGCAGGGGACGCGCACGGATCAGGCCTAAGAAGAGCCTCAAAGACAAAGGAAGACATAAGGGGAAAGAGGATAAGCATCTATGAGTAATCCGCAGTATGAATGAGTAAGAAGAAGACTGCGGATTAGAAATAAGAAGCAAATGTGCAGCAGAGAAGATCAGAAGAGAATATGCTGCAGCACGAGGACTGCAGGAGCAGTAGAAGAGAAGCTCGGGTGAAATACCTGAGATAAGGATAAGCGACATGTAGTGTTGAAAGCAATAAGTGAAACCCAGAAGCAAAGGAGGCACGCGGTGTCAAAGAAAAGAGTCCGAGAGAGAAGGAAGCGGCATAAGCCAACGGGAGAGGTTGGTGAAGGGACAATGGTGAACCGGGGCGATACGCAGTATCAGAGACCACAGGTCCAAGGGAAAGGTGATGGGTATATGCCAGTAGGACGACCGGCAAGGTGTAGGTGAACCAGCAGGGATGGCTGGTAAGACATCTAGCAGCACAATGAGAGGCGCTGCATCTAAGACAAAGAGAAAAGAAAAGGGGCCATAGACCAATCGTAACATTACCCCCTTAGTAAGGGTGAGTTCCCAATGAAACCCTGATGAGTCTTCAACTAGAAAACTTGAAAGCCCGAGGTAAAAACAAAACAAGTCAGAGAATCATCAATAACTTGTGAAAGGATGGGGCGATCGGGGAGATGGGTGGAGTGATGGAAAGAGGTCGATGAGAGGATTCTGCTGATATAGAAATCGAACAATCCGGTACAGCGGATCATAAGATATGGTGATGCGAAGGTGACTGATTGGTGGCAGGGAAGGGCAGTGAGAGAAGGGAGGCACAGTTTAGGGATACTCGTGTGCAGGAGTGGTGGGGATATGATGTGGGGACACAGGGGTATAGGCACAGCAAGAAGGATCCAAGCAATGACCAGAGATGAGGACTTTAGACTACCATTCTCTGCTGTGGCAGGGCAGCATGGGTTGCAAGGACAGGGACCACTGGCAAAGGCTTCGGCTAGGACGAAGTGCTGGGGAGGACAAGAGGGAGACAAGAGAGGGGACAGGCCATGCAGTTTAGTCTCATGCGGCCAGTGATGGAGATGGGGTATGCGGAGGCGAAGCAAGATGGTCCTCCGTAGGAGGTACTGAAATGGATAAGGACGAGGGAGACAAGAGAGGTGTGGAAGAGACATTAGACATAGTGTGGGAGAAGCAAAGAGGTGAGGGGGCGAAGATGATAGAAGGCATTGTGAGGGGAGGAAGCTAACGCTTTGAGGGAAGAAAGGCCTTTGGGTGGAGGTTCTTATACTCTAGGAGGGCAGACTTGGCATTTTTCAGGTTCCGTTCTGGGACCCAGGAGTCTTCCTCGGTGGTGTAGCCCTTCCATCGGATCAGGAACATGCAGGAACATGGTGTTCCCCTGTGTTGCAGAACCTTCTCGATTTTGTATTCTTCTTTGCCTTCTATTAACTCCAGGGGTGGAGCTGGGAAGTTCAGACCGTGGACGCTATTTTTGTGATAGGGCGATAAGAGGGAGGCGTGGAACATGGGGTGAATCTTTCATGTCACCGGGAGATGGAGTCTGTATGTCAGGGGAGATAGGACGTCTGTGATAGTGAAGGGTCCTTCTCTTTTGGGTGCGAACTTGGGGTTCACGATGCAGTGAGTGCCTCGTTCCTTGCTGCAGATAGGGCCTTGAGGCATTCTTCCAGGGCTGGAAGTGGGGTTTCTGCGAGGACTATGGGAAGGGCGTGAGGTTCGAAGCTGTACATGAGGTAGAACAGCGATTTGCTGGTGACTGAGTGGGGGCAGTGGTTGTGTGTGAATTCTGCGTGGGTGATATGATCACCCCATGCGGTCGGGTTGTTTCTGCAGAAGATCCGGAGGTAGGTTTCAACCTCTTGGTTGACACATTCCGTTTCGCCATCGGATTGGGGGTGGTATGCTGTAGACAGGGAGAGGTCATATTTTAGGAGCTTTCCAAGCTCCAGAGCGAAGGTGGATGTGAACTGTGGGCCTCGGTCAGAGATAATCTTGTCGTAGAGGCCCCAGCGATAGTAGACTTTGTGAAAAAAGAGGGTGGCTATTCCCTCAGCAGTGATTTGTTTCTTAGTAGGGCAGAGAATTACCTCCTTAGTAAGCCCATGGTCGACCATGACCAACAGGCTGTCAAAACCGTTCGATGGCAGGAGGTCCGTGATAAGATCGCAAGAGACCTGTTGAAAGGGACGGGAGGCAAGAGATTTGATCAGGGAGAGCGGGGGAATGGTGGGATGGGTATTGGCCTTATTCTGCTGGCATGTGGCACATCCTTCAACATAACGACGGACCTGAGTGGTGAGGCCGGGCCACCAAAAGTCGTGGGCAATGAGTTGGTGGGTTTTCAGGTAACCAGGGTGGCTGGCAGAGGGGTGATTGTGGGCGCGTATGATGACGGACAGGCGATCGGGTTCTGGGACGTAGACGCGGTCTCGATAGCATAGGAGATTCTCCTTGAATTGCCAGTTAGAGAGGTGATTGTGGAGGTTAGGGGTGGTGACGGGCCCTTCGAGGTCCGCGCGGAGGCGGGTGATGAGGTCATCATTGACAGAGTGTTTTTGGATTGTGGTTGCAAGGACGGAGTCCACAATATGGACAAAGAAGGTTTTGGGGAGGAGAGTAACTGCTTGGTTATCAGACTCGGAGGAGAGTCTGTCGGGGTGGCGGGAAAGAGCGTCGGGGCCAGAGAGCAGAGAGCCAGGGACATAAGTCATCTTGAGATTGAAGTCTGCAAGATCAAGGAGCCATCATGCTTGGCAACAGTTGAGGTTTTGGGGTTGACGGAAATACATCAAGTTCTTGTGGTCGGTGAAGACCTGCACAGGGGATTGGGAACCACGTAGGTAGTGGTGCCAGGCTTTGAGGGCTCGGATGATCACGAGTAGTTTCCTGTCGAAGATATCATAGTTTCATTCTGCTGGGGAGAACGATTGGGAGAGGTAAGAACAAGGGTGCCAGTTCCCGTTTGAGTTGGTCTGCAGGAGAATAGTGCCAGTGGTGTCGCATGATGTGTCAGTTGCGATGGCGAAGGGTCTGGTGAGATCTGGAAGATGGAGGATGGGTTGGGAGAGAAAGAGCTTCTTGAGCTCGTCGAAGAAGGTCTGGCATTAGGGGGTCCAAAGCCACGCGGTGGTTTTCTTAGTGAGGTTAATGAGAGGATGGGCAACATCAGAATAGGAGGGTATGAAGCACCGGTAGAAATTGGCGAATCCCAGGAATGAGCGTACATCCTTGACCTTCTTCGGGGTTGGCCAAGAGGCGATTCCGTCAAGCTTGACGGGGTCCATAGCAAGTTCGCTGGGTTTGACAATCATGCCAAGATATTCGACTTCGGGAGTGGCAAACTTGCATTTGTTGAGTCTAAGATGGAGATCTAATTCCATCATGTGCTGAAGTACATGGCGGGTATGCTCGGTATGGGACTTGTTATCAGGGGAGAAGATGAGCAAGTCGTCCATGTAGATGACAAGCCATCCTTCAGTGATCATATCCTGAAAGGAATCATTCATGAATCGTTGGAAGGTGGAGGGGGAGTTGTTCATGCTGAAGAACATGACCATGGGTTCGAAGAGGCCCTTGTGGGTGATGAAGGCACCTTTCCATTGGTGACCGTCCTTGATGTGTACATTGTTGTATCCCCAGTGGACGTCAAACTTGGTGAAAACGTTAGCTCCTTTGAGCTTATTGACGAGGTCGGAGATGAGGGGTAGAGGGTAGGCATCGCGGATGGTGTGCTCGTTCAGGTATCTGTAATCCTGGCATGGGCGAAGTTTACCATCTTTCTTTTTGATGAAGAAAAAGGGCGAAGCTTGTGGGGACTTAGAGGGGTGAATTTTCCCTGAGCGAAGATTTTCGTCAAAGAAGGCTTCGGTGGCTTTTTGTTCCTCAGGGGACAGCGGGTAGATTTTCCTGATCTTCGGGACAAAGGACTCATCGAGGTTGATCTCGTGGTCGTAGGGTCAAGACAGGGGGAGGGATTCACAATCCTTCTCTTCAAAAACTTTGGCGAAGTCTGAGTATTCTGGAGGTAAGGTGACCTCCTGAGTCTGGGTTCCTGCTTTCTCTGCAAGTTTGGTAGCTTCGGAGTAGCAGGCAATGGTGGCTGAAGGCAAGATATAAGGTCCTCCTCGAGTGACGCAGTTAATCGAATAATGGCTGAGAGTCTGGTGTTGCCATTGTTTCTCAGACTGGATGTCTAAGTACGCGTGCAGGTGTCTGTGGGTTTCGGGTGTTGTGTTGACACACCAAATCGAAGTTTTCCTGAACCCTTGGAGAGGTGGGGCATGGTAGTGGGAGTCGTGTCGCTTTTGGTCCACGACATAGGCATGGTAGAAATCGACGGATTGGTTGAGGACCTCGGGGACGGAAATAGTTTGCTTTTCCCAATCAATTGTTGGGTTAGCGAGGTGGAGCCAGGGGAGGCCGAGGATAACATTTTCCTTTCCACAGTTCATGAGGTAGAAGAGTATCTTTTGGGTAAATCCTTCCCTAACAGAGACGTAGAGCTCAGTGGAGAACAGGATATCTCCATTGGAGTTTGCGGATTGGTCCACGTTTCGGACGTGGATTGGTTGTTCCAAGCGGGTGCGAGGGAGGCGATGTTTTCAGGCGAAAGCCCAGTCAAGACAAGAGATCTCCACTCCAGAGTCAACGAGAGCAGGAGAGTCGACGACTTTTATGGTGTGCGAGGGTACTATGAGCTGGATGGGAATATGCATGGCTCTATTTGATGTGGATACTAGTACAGGCGCACAAGAAACAAAACGTTTGGGAGGTACTTGTATCAAAGGAGTCCTCCCTTTCAAAAATCCTTTATTCCCACTGCCTCCACGTGGATGTCTTCATCGTTGTCCTTGTCTGTGAGGCCAGGTAATTCTTCTTCCACTTTAGCGACCTTTCAATCGGCTTTGGGGCGAGAGGGAAGACTTTTGAAAGTGGGGCAGTTGCTCGAGATTTTCTGCAGCAAAGGCAGAGTCCTTGTTTGAAGCAGCATTCTCGCTCTTCAGGAGTAAGCTTTGGAATGCGGATGGCATCCACATCCATGGCATTGGGGTCTTTGTCATAGGGAGTTGAGGTGTAGGGAGTTGAGGTGGGATGAGGGACAAAGGTGGGGGTCAAGGAGTGCTTGTGCTGTCGAGCGACAAGCTTGGCACGCTTGTGTTGATCATCGAGACGAGAGGCATTCTTGATCCAGTCGTCTATGGTGGTGGGAACAGTGTCTATAAGGTACACTTTTTCCGAGAGTGAGGGAGGGATGCCGGTGGAAAAGTAGTGGCAGATGGTGGCTGCTTCATTGAGCCCTGCAAGGCTGACCTGGTTGTGGAACTTGGAGATGTATTGGTTGAGGGACGGTTGGAATGTCCCGTCATGTCGTTCATTGATGTGATAAGTGGCCAACCAGGTCAGGGCATTGGCGGCGGTGTTGGGGCTCTTGAAGTGAGCCTTGAATTCCTTAACGAAGTCATCCCAGGATCCTAGGGCCATGTTGGTCCCTCGCATGCTTTTCTCTGTGAAGGTATCTGCCCAAGTAAGGGCATTCCCATTGTTCATAAAAGACAGGGCGAAACCTATCTTCTTTTCGTCCGTCGAGTAAATGTCGACGTTGACAGCGAGGTACCGTAATACTGAGTGAAGCCAGGGCATGGCATCACATTGTTTGTCTGTGAAGGCCTTGGGTTGGGCGAGGCGGAGTTCAGTGGGTTTCAAAGTCATTGGGGGCATGGGGTTTGGGCTAGGGGGTGAAGGGGGTGTGGTAGTTCTGGAGCTGGGACTAGGGGGCGTAGTGGACCTCCAAGAGGAAGAGGTTGCGATGGGTGGTGGTGGTGGGCAAGGTCGCCACTTTAAAGGTGATGGAGGGGCCGAAATGGTTGTGATCTACAACAATGGTAGTTGCGTTCGAAGAGCTTGAGCCTTTTGTTACGACAGGCGCAGGTAGCGTCAGCCGTAGACTCGATGTGCAACCTAAAGCTGTGGGGCGAGGACGAGGGGCGTAGGTCCTATGTGCAATGCACAAGACTAGTCACTACTCTGCCTTGGTGAGTATGTAGCGACATTGAGGATGGAGACAGAGTATCCTCGAGCGAAGACGCTGCGAGGCCAAGTGGTACGAAGGAAGAGCAGAGGAGGAGTGAGAGGGTCAAAGACGTAATAGATTGCTATCTCGAGTAGGCTCAAGCTAAAGTTACAGGCTTGTGCTACACCTCTATATATACGTGCAGGGGACGTGCATGGACCAGGCCTAAGAAGAGCCTCAAAGACAAAGGAAGACATAAGGGGAAAGAGGATAAGCATCTATGAGTAATCCGCAGTATGAATGAGTAAGAAGAAGACTGCGGATTAGAAATAAGAAGCGAATGCACAGCAGAGAAGATCAGAAGAGAATATGCTGCGGCACGAGGACTGTGGGAGCAGTAGAAGAGAAGCTCGGGTGAAATACCTGAGATAAGGATAAGCAACATGTAGTGTCGGAAGCAATAAGTGAAACCCAGAAGCAAAGGAGGCACGCGGTATCAAAGGAAAGTGTCCGAGAGAGAAGGAAGTGGCATAAGCCAACAGGAGAGGTTGGCGAAGGGACAATGGTGAACCAGGGCGATACGCAGTATCAGAGACCACAGGTCTAAGGGAAAGGTGATGGGTATATGCCAGTAGGATGACCGGCAAGGTGTAGGTGAACCAGCAGGAATGGCTGGTGAGACATCTAGCAGTGCAATGAGAGGCATTGCAGCTAAGACAAAGAGAAAAGAAAAGGGGCCATAGACCAATCATAACATAGAGCTCGGTGGAGAACAAGATGTCTCCATTTGAGTTTGCGGATTGGTCCACATTACATACGTGGATTGGTTGTTCAAGGCAGGTGTGTGGGAGTTAATGTTTTCAGGCAAAAGCCCAGTCAAGGCAGGAGATTTCCACTCCAGAGTCAACGAGAGCAGGGGAATCGATGACTTTCATCATGTGCGAGGGTACCATGAGCTGAATGGGGACACGCATAGCTCTATTGGATGTGGATACTAGTACAGGCACACAAGAAATGAGACATTGGGGAGGTACTTGCATCGAAGGAGTCCTCCCTTTCAAAAATCCTTTATCCCTACTGCCTCTATGTGGACATCTTCATCATCATCCTCATCCATGAGGCCAAGTAACTCTTCTTCAGCTTTGGCAACTTTTCGGTCAGCTTTGGGATGTGGAGGAAGGTCCTTGAAGGTAGGGCACTTGTTAGAGAAGTGATCTGATTTTCTGCATTGAAGGCAGAGTCCTTGCTTGAAGCAGCGTTCTCGCTCTTCAGGGGTAAGTTTCGGAATGTGGATAGCATCCACATCCATGGCATTGGGGTCTTTGTCACGTGGGGTCTGAGTGGGGCGAGGGATGAAAGTGGGGGTCAAGGAGTGCTTGTGCTGGTGGGCGATAAGCTTAGTACATTTGTGCTGATCGTCGAGACAAGAGGCATTCTTGATCCAATCGTCGATGGTGGTAGGGATGGTGTCCATAAGGTACACCTTTTCTGAGAGTGAGGGGGGAATGCCTGTGAAAAAATAATGGCAGATCGTTGCTGCCTCATTAAGCCCTGCTAGGCTTACTTGGTTGCAGAATTCGGAGATGTATTGGTTGAGAGACAGTTGAAACATCCCGTCGCACCACTCATTAATGCGATAAGTGGCCAACCAGGTTAAAGCATTGGCAGCAGTGTTGGGGCTCTCGAAGTGAGCCTTGAATTCTTTAATGAAGTCGTCCCAAGATTCTAGGGCCATATTGGTTCCTTGCATGCTTTTCTCTGTGAAGGTGTCTGCCTAGGTAAGGGCATTCCCATTGTTCATGAATGACAGGGCAAAACCTATCTTCTTTTCGTCCGTCGAGTAGATGTCAACATTCACGGCAAGGTATCATAGTACTGAGTGAAGCCAGGGCATGGCATCGCATTGTTTGCCTGTGAAGGCCGTGGGTTGGGCGAGGCAAAGTTTGGTGGGTTTGGAAGTCATCGGGGGTGCGGGGTTTGGGCTAGGGGGTGAAGGGGGTGTAGTGGTTCCAGAGCTGGGGCTAGAGGGTGTGGTGGACCTCCAAGAAGACGAGGTGGCAATGGGTGGTGGTGGTGGGTGGGGGCGCCACTTCAAAGGTGACAGAGGGGCCGAAATGGCTGCGAACTACAACAAAGGTAGTCATGTTTGAAGAGCTTGAGCCTTTTGTTATGACAGGCATGGGTAGCGTCAGCTGTAGACTCAATGCACAACCTAAAGCTGCAAGATGAAGACAAAGAGCGTAGGTTCTGAGCGCAATGCACAGAGACTAGTCACTACTCCGCCTAGGTGAGTATGTAGCGATGTCAAGGGACGAAGATAGAATATCCTCAAGTGAAGACGCTGCAAGGCCAAGTGGTTCGAAGGGAGAGCAGAGGGGAGCGAGAGGGTCAAAGACACAATAGATTGCTATCTCAAGTAGGCTCAAGCTAAGGTTACACCACTTGTGCTATGCCCTATTTATATGTAGAGAGTCCTGTGCACAGACCAAGCAGTGCTACAGCTCATCAAGAGAGGAATCCTAACAAGGAAACTGGAGACAAGAGAAATGAGTCAGACACAGCATGAAATGAGTCAGAAGGCTGTGTGTGATAGAACTACATAGAATGTTCCAGAACGTATGAGTCAGAGATAAGAGATAAGGAAAATGCACAGCTGTCAAGGCTGACTAAGTAAAAGGCTGTGCGGGTTTTAGTAATACAAAACAAAAGAAGTGACGAAAGAAAGAAAAGGGGCTGATCTTCAGGGTGTCCACTCTCAGCACACTTGTTGCACACAGCTGCATTGAGAGCAAACATACAGTGACTCCAAAAACCGTTCCAATGCCTAACCCCAAACCGGGGCGCGAAGCGCCCCGCAATCACCTGTGGGAATCTCACTTAGCTTTGGTGGGGACAAATAAAGTACAAACCCTTGGCTAC
>JBBPUL010001111.1:0-11577 GCA_038094675.1 Spongispora temasekensis
TCAGTCAAGTTACATAAAGCCAAGGCTGTGGCTCTGAGCGTCTTGGCTTATATGACATAAGCCAAGTCGGGCATAAGCTGACATAAGCCCGAGCTGGCTTGTAGCTAGCTGAGCTGCGGCAACACTACCTGGAGCTCGCCAATGATCTTGGCCAACTCGTCCATCACCTCCTCCAGCTCCACCTCCAGCACCTTGAGGCTGCCTCGGACTTGATACATTTTCATGTACGCCATGTTGAGATGGCATACAAGCTGTTTTCGGGCCTTGTTAACCGAGGGCTTGACAGTTGTTCGGCTCAGGGGTGGAACCTCCTTTGCCTTGCCCTTGCCCTTGCCCTTCACCGGAGTCTCTTCGTCGCCCTCGTCCTCATTGCTGACCACGATCGGCGACTCAGCTCGCTTTTGAGGAGCTTTGGCCACCACACGGATCGGCCAAGCACCTGCCGAATGGTCAGTTGGTAGCAAGCCTCGAACCGAGGGACTTACCTTGTTTGCGTGCGATCACCACTGCCACATGACTGGCGGATGGAAGTGCTGTGTGCATCATCCCTGGCCTCTGCCTCTTCAGGATCGTGCGATCGGTCAACCAGCTACAGCAAATCTTGTGGGACTGGCACCGCACGCACACAGCACCAGTACCCTTTGCGCAGGACCCAGCTTCACCATCCTTGATGCACTTCATGCACAGGCCTTGGTGATTGGTGTCAGACTCACTGGCGATCGTCCGCTTCTTCAGCACGATGGCCGACATGACCTCATCATCATCATTGTCCTCACGCCCTCACTGCTATCCATCAGTACTTGCCCATGCTCAGAATCCTCCTGACATACCTTTTGGCTCGATGAAGCGACTGAGCGACCACCCGTGGCCTCGCTAACCTCGACTACAGAGGAGCGAACCTCCGAGGTCTCGCTGACCTCGGTCACTGCAGCCTGGACCTCCTCCATGTCCATTGCAGTCTCCTGCATGGGGGCTGGCTCTCGCACCTCTCCTGTGGCCCTGGATACTGCCTCCTTCTGCCTTGTGCGCTCCAGCCACTCGGCCTGGATGTGCTCCGCATTAACGAATGCAACCTTGGTGTCAGCCTCGAGCTCGGTGTTGAGCCCGAGAGCCTCAGCCTTGGCTTGTGCCACATCCCATTGGTCCTACCAAGCTGTTAGTGATCGCATTGACCCAAAGCCTACGCGCCATGCACCATCACATCACCAAACTTATGTACCCACATCTCCTGCTCCTCCTCAAGATCTTCCCTGTCGTTGGGCATCAACTTGGCGATGGCTTCAATGCATTCAGTGGCCAACTTGAACCTTTTGTGCATCTCCTGTCGGTGGAGGAGGCCCGCGTCATTGAGGGCACATTGCTTGTCGAACCGGGATTGGAATTGCGGCATCGTTGACTGGAGAGAGATGTTGGGGGTAGAAGTGAAGGAAGGAGAGCAACCGACACGTGACTTCGACATCACGACCGAGCACCACGAAATCCGAACTCTGCATTGTGCTGACTAAGCTGGTGGACCTGACTGGGGACAGTCAGAAGCAAGTCCCCTGTGGAAGTAGAGCGTGGTATGCCTCTACGGTTACATTGGGTGTTTTTCACACTTTTCAGGAGCCTGCTATCACTCTGCAAACTCAGCCTCCCTTCCCTGTCGCTCTCCGAACATTTCTGCATGATGCCGAGCTCACCGAGTGCACAGTCGAACCCTCAGCACCTCGCTATAGTGGTCAGTCCATTTCTGTACATCACGTGCCCATTCCATTGTCCCCTGCATAGCCTTTCTCATAATGCCCTTCTTTCTTCTATATTCCAAATTTGTACATATCACGATTGCCACTTATGGCTTCGGCCATTATGTAATATTTCCCATCACATGTCACTTTACATAGTTCCTTAATACGTGCGCTACGTCTCATGGTCTCGGGAATGCCCAGAACTATAAAGATTTGTCCTTCAGAATTAGAAATCAGCTTCCTTTAGCTCACATTCATCACTGACCGTTTGGAACGACTACCGACCGTTTTATCTACTGCAACCACCGCCGCTACCGCCAACGTCCACTATTTTCACCACTGCCCATCTCCTCCACTACTGTCCTTCTTTGTTCACCTTGGGAATGCTTGGATTCGCTTTCCCCTTATCGCTAACCAGTCAAGCTTGGCTGCATGTCTCGGCCGCTCCTCTCTCAACCTCGGGCGCACATCTCAGCTGCCCCGTCTAAGCCTCGGCTTCTGCCGCGTCACCTCGGTTGAACCTCAGGACCATCTGTAGTCATTTCGGACACTCTATTTCTGGATGCCTCTACCCAGAATCTCTTTGGGGTGAACATATCGCGCCCACACTCTCTCCTGACGGCCAGGACTAGAGAACTTAGTCTCCTAGTTCCTCCCAGCCAATCTAGGATCTTTACAATGGTTGATAGAGTAATGGCTGAGGGTTTGGTGCTGCCATTGCTTTTCCGACTGGATGTCTAGGTACGTGTGCAGATGTCTGTGGGTTTCGGGTGTTGTGTTGACACACTGAATCGAGGTTTCCCCAAAACCTTGTAGAGGTGGGGCGCGGTAGTGAGAGTCGTGTTGCTTTTGGTCAGCAACATAGGCATGGTAGAGGTTTGTGGATTGGTCAAGGGTTTCAGGGACAGAGATGGTTTGCTTTTCCCAGTCAATTGTTGGGTTAGCGAGGCGGAGCCAGGGGAGGCCGAGGATGATGTTTTCCTTGCCACAGTTCATGAGGTAAAAGAGTACCTTTTGGGTGACTCTCTCTCCGATGGAGATGTAGAGTTCGGTGGAGAACAGGATATCTCCATTGGAGTTCACGGATTGATCCACATTGCAGATGCAGATTGGTTGTTCCAGGTGGGTGCGAGGGAGGCAATGTTTTCGGGCAAAGGCCCAGTTGAGGCAAGAGATTTCTGCTCCAGAGTCAACGAGAGTGGGGGAGTCAACAACTTTCATGGTGTGCGAAGGTACCATGAGCTGAATGGGGATATGCATAGCTCTATTTGATGTCGATACTAGTACAGGCGCACAGGAGACACAATGTTGGGGAGGTACTTGCGTCGAAGAAGTCCTCCCTTTCAAAAATCCTTAACCCCTACCGCCTCCACATGAACGTCTTCATCGTCATCTTCATCCAAGAGGCCGGGTATCTCTTCCTTGGTTTTGGCGACCTTTCGATCGGCTTTGGGGTGTGGGGGGAGATCTTTGAAGGTGGGGCACTTGTTGAAGAAGTGGCCCAATTTTCTACAGCAGAGGCAGAGTCCCTGTTTAAAGCAGCATTCTTGCTCTTCAGGCGTGAGTTTGGGAATGCAGATAGCATCCACATCCATGGCATTGGAGTCTTTGTCTCGAGGGGTCTGAGTGGGGCGGGGGTCAAAGGTGGGGGTTGAGGAGTGCTTGTGCTGTCAGGCGACAAGCTTAGCACATTTGTGCTGGTCATCGAGACAAGAGGCATTCTTGATCCAGTCGTCGATGGTGGTGGGGACAGTGTCCATAAGGTACACCTTTTCGGAGAGTGAAGGGGGGATGCCCGTGGAGAAGTAGTGGCAGATGGTGGCTGCCTCGTTGAGTCCCGCTAGGCTGACCTGGTTGCAGAACTCAGAGATATATTGGCTGAGGGATGGTTGAAAGGTCCTGTCGCATCACTCATTGATGCGATAGGTGGCCAGCCAGGTCAGGGTGTTGGTGGCAGTGTTGGGGCTCTCGAAGTGGCCCTTGAACTTCTTGATGAACTCATCTCAAGACCCTAGGGTCATGTTGATTCCTCGCATGCTTTCTTCTGTGAAGGTATCTGCCCAGGTAAGGGCACTTCCATCGTTCATGAACGACAGGGCGAAACCTATTTTCTTTTCATCCGTGGAGTAGACGTCGACGTTAATAGCAAGGTACCATTGTACAGAGTGAAGCCAGGGCATGGCATCACATTGTTTGCCTGAGAAGGCCTTGGGTTGGGCAAGGCAAAGTTCGGTGGGTTTAGAAGACATCGGGGGGATTGGACTAGGTGGTGAAGGGGGTGTGGTGGTTTCAGAGCTGGGACTGGGGGGCATAGTGGACCTCCAAGAGGAAGAGGTTGTGATGGGTGGTGGTTGTGGGTGGGGGCGTCTCTTCAAAGGTGACGGAGGGGCCGAAATGGCTGCGATCTACGATAATGGTAGTCATGTTCAAAGAGCTTGAGCCTTTTGTTATGACAGGCATGGATAGCATCAGCCATAGACTTGATGCGCAACCTAAAGCTGCGAGGCAAAGATGAGAGGCATAGGTCCTGAGCGCAATACACAGAGACTGGTCACTACTCCGCCTAGGTGAGTATGTAGTGACGTCGAAGTCGAGAACAGAGTATCCTCAAGCAAAGATGCTGCGAGGCCAAGTGGTACGAGGGGAGAGCAGAGGGGAGCGAGAGGGTCAAAGATGCAATAGATTGCTATCTCGAGTAGGCTCAAGCTAAAGTTACAGGCTTGTGCTACACCTCTATATATATGTGTGGGGGCCATGTTGTAACCATATTCAAACTCACCTCCTTTTTCTCATCTCAATGGTGTAGCACACTGCATTACATAATATGACATCACTGGTCTAGACCGATCATGTGACATGACATCATCAATGATGTCAGAGGTCTGGACCTCCTTATCTCTTATCTATGACATCATTAGTCTGGACCGCCTCATGGTAGACACATGTAGCTTACTAATGCCTCATGTATTTAATAGTAGTATACATATATAAGACAGGCCAAGAGTCGAGCTGAGCCCCAGCTTCGACCTCTTGTGTCTTTGTGACCTAAGTCGCGGTCCCCCACTTTAGTTCTCCTCTTTTCTTGTGGTTAGTAGAGGCCGATGGTCATGTCCTTTGTTAGGTCACTTCATTAGGTCGAAGCTGCCCCTTACATCCACCTCTGTTGTTGGCGCCGGTTACACACGCGCCCCGCTCATCGTTGGTTACTCGCTGTCGGAAAGCCGATCCACAGGCGTAAAGTGGTCCATCGTTCTATTGGGAATGCGGTTGCTCCGTGATAGCTGGAAGAAAAACACTCCCTTATAAAACGTTGTCACACACGGTGGTCCGCCATAGTTTCAGTTCACTTTGATGAGGCTAAGACTCCATTCGAGGAGACATGCTCATTCGCTGAAAAATAAGGATCAAACCCTTAGTGCATAGTGGGTCAGCGCAGCAGTACTCTCTGTGCAAAAGAGCGGAATCACGATATCTTCCGTAAGAGTCGCAGTCTTGGCATACTAAAACGTCAGCCGTAGCCAGGCAGTTCCCCAGTTCCCCCCCCTCAACTCTCCGGTCCCGAGCTGGCATACAAAACTCATCCTCGTGAGACGAAACCCTTGTGGAGCCCTCTTCGTGGTAGTGGCAAGCGAGTTTGCCTTTTTTAGTATATGTGCACTATCGGTTACAAGTTCCTTGCCATTCGAAAAATCGCCCCTAAGCCTGAGTGAGATTGGACAGGAAACACGAGCTTCCAACTCGAAGCAGCCAACGTCCCCCCTCACCTCCTTCAACTCTTCTTTGACACACGATGATCTACACCTCCCTCTTCCAACCCATATGCCGCCACCGCCAATTTTATAATTTATGAAAATGTCAGGAATCAACCAGAAAATCGACGACCTTGCCGATCAATTATCGAGTCTTCAACTCGACTTCACCACCAGAGCAAAAAGGACCATCAGCAACCCCGGAGTATGGGACGGGAACAAGAGCACGTTCCGGCTCTGGTGGGCAAAGATGAAGCTCTACCTCAAAGTCAAGAAGCTGGACAAGAGGGAAGAGACTTACGCCATGGTAACCCGTTTGATAGGCGATGCCACCCCGTTTGCTATCAAAACACTCGAAGAATTCGGGGATAAGGACGTCGATGACTGGCCCTCAGTTACAGAAGTAGAAACCGAGATAACAACATACTTTGTGATAGGCACTCTTCGTCATGAGGCCTATAAAAAATTGTTAAACCTTAAACAAAGTGGCGACTTTACAACATTCATGAGGGACTTTTCGGCATTGTTCTCAGATGCCAAATGCAGTAATGAGGAAGCAGTGCACCTGCTAAAAAGAGCGGTGCAATATAAGATCCACATTGAACATGAGCTGCATGGAGCGGCACTCGACGATGACGATTTCAAAGGATTGGTTGAGGCTTACACAGCCATTAACCAAAAGTTCGACAGGATCGCCCTGGCCAGGCCAAGCATCAGCCCCACTGCCCCTCGACTACCAAGCGCCCGACCTTTCAGTGCTCGCCCTCTTCCACGTCCCCCTGTGCTGGGACAAAGATTTACTCCCATGGGTACTCAACCCAGACAAGGCACTCCTATGGAGATAGATCGTCAAACCCCCCACACACCATCTACCCCTGACAATCGCACCTGTTTTGGTTGTCAAAGAAAAGGACATATTTGGGCAATGTGTCCTATGAACCCTTCACGCCGCCCCTGCAATCGTGCATTGTATGAGGCAAGAGAGGCCGTCTCCTCTCTCCCTCCGCAAACCCCAGGGTACACTGCATCCTGGCACCCCCAACAGCAGCAAGTTTCCACTCCGCCCCTGCCCCCACAAGCGCCGCAACCAGCAGCAACAGCCCACTGTCAGGCTTGTATGACGGAAGAAGCTGAAGCGTACTGGCGAGATAGGCTCGCAGTCGAAGCACGCGCTAAGGCGGGTTTTTGAGGCTGACTTCAGATATGAGGGTGTCTGAGGTCTCGGACCAGATTTCTTTTAGTACTATTCCTAGTTACAAAAATTCTCTAAATACAAAAAAATAGTGTTTCAGACTATATACCTGTGGCTGATCTTTTTGATATGTATTACGATGAACCAGAATGGGAAGAAATTGCCCCTGTAATTAATTCTGTCGATTTGTCTTCTTCTTTTAATTATGAAGTGTTTGACATGCGAGAACTTGCCAAAATGGCTTAAAACGAAAACTATGAGCCTGTCTCGTTCTCCTCACACGAACTGTCGTCTCGATATGGTAGCCCATCAGATGAATATTCCGCCGCGAAGTCTCAATTGAGCTCGGCCCCGGAAGAAAAACATTGGGTACTTAATTTTGCGCAAATACAAAAAAAATAATGTTATCTATAAAACCCCTCAACACATCAGGATGATGCCATATAAGACACGGTACTTACGCGAAAATGCTCTAGAAGTGGAGCTTAAACTACGAAGGAACAACCAATACCAATCTTTGGTCTGGGTGTCCACTCTAGTCGACAGTGGCGCTACTCATTGTTTTGTCAACCAAGGTTTTGTCACAGGCAACACTATCGCTTGCGAAGAATTGGTCAGACCAATAGAAGTCAGAAATGCAGATGGATCTGCAAACGTGGGAAGAGGAATAACCCATGTTTGTCAGATACATGCAGAAATGATGGATGGCAACAGGATTGCTTATTCTTTTCCGTTAACTTTATATGTATCCAATCTAGCTACCAATGCGGTATTCTTAGGATATGAATTTCTTAAGCAGTATAACCCCTCCATAGATTGGAGCAATCATACAATGACTTTTAACCGTTATGATGCTGCACGTATAAATGAGATATCTCTGGAAGAACAAAAACAAATAAAAACGGAAGTCCCTGGTGAATTTCATGACTTTCTAGACGTATTCTTGGAGCAAGAGTCCACGTGCATGCCGCTTCATAAAACTTGGGATCATGCAATTGATTTGCAACCCGACTTCATGCCTAAGAAAGGTCGAGTCATCCCGATGTCTCAAATGGACTTATCGGAAATCTGAAAATTCCTTGATGGCGAATTAGAAAAAGGGTACATTAGACCATCAAAGTCACCGCAAATGGCGCTGGTTTTCTTTATCCCTAAAAAAGATGGCAAAAAAAGATTGGTGATGGATTACAGATACCTCAACGAGGGCACAATCACAAATGCGTATCCATTGCCTCATATTGATCAACTGGTTGACCGGCTTTGTGGTGCCGACATGTTTACCATGCTGGATCTTCGTTGGGGATACACCAATGTTCGCATGAAAGAAGGCGACGAATGGAAAGGTGCCTTTGTCACTCCTTTCGGGTCTTTTGAACCCCTGGTCATATACTTTGGTTATAAAAACACGCCTGCTATGTTTCAGGCTATGATGGACGACCTCTTTCATGATCGTTATGATGACACTGGTGCTTATCTTGACGACCTTATTGTGTTTACAACTGGCTTGTCTTGTGCTGAGCATGCTCAACATGTTCATGAAGTGTTGAAAGTATTGCAGGATAACGATCTTTACTGCAAACCTTCCAAATGCTTTTTCTTTAAATCTACTGTTGACTATCTGGGTATGGTCGTATCTAAAGACGGGGTAGATATGCAACAAAACAAAACAAAAGCAATTACGGAATGGCCCCAACCGCAATCTGTAAAACAAGTACAATCCTTCTTAGGACTCTGTAATTATTATCGTCAATTCATAGAAAACTTCGTGCATACAGCCAAACCTTTGACAGAGTTAACAAAAAAGGACGTACCATGGTCCTGGGGACCAGCACAGGAAGACGCGTATTTATCACTAAAAGAAAAATTTACAAAAGCACCGCTACTCGCATACCCTGATAGCACAAAAGAACTAAGGGTAGAAACCAATGCCTCAGACATCGCCACCGGAGCAGTGCTCTCAGTACATTGTGAAGACGGCCTCTGGAGGCCTTGCGCATTTATCTCGCATTCGTTTGATGCAGCAGAACACAACTATCCTATTTATGATAAAGAGATGGCCACTATCATTCGCGCACTGAAAGAATGGCGTCATTACCTTATAGGGAGTCCAAGGTTTGAAATTTGGATGGATCATAAAAACCTGGAATATTGGAAGAAGCCGCAAACTTTATCGCCACGCCAAGCTCGATGGCATGCCACATTACAGGAGTTCATCTATGTCTTAATATACAAATCTGGATTGACCAATGCTAGAGCAGATGCTTTATCTAGACGACCAGATCATGGTGATGCAGTGCAAAACCTTAACGAAAATATTACGGTCTTACCACCACAAGTTATCATCAACGATGTACATTTAGAATCCCCTTTCCTGGAGAAACTACAAAAAATGTCAAAAAATCTAAAAATACCTTCATCAGTGACTTGCTGGTTCGATGAACAACAGTCTGTATTTATCAATGACTCAAATCATGTATTCGTACCTCCAGGGCTGAGGATAGAACTTCTCACATTGTGCCATGATTCCCCAATCGCAGGACATGCAGGACAGCAATGCACACTATCAACAATATCTCAGCATTTCTTTTGGCCTGAGATGAAAAAGGAAATAAATGACTACGTTGATCATTGTCAAATTTGCGCACAATCTAAATCAATATCTTGTCCTCCAGCAGGAAAGTTAGCACCGTTGCCGATTCCTAAGCATCCCTGGGAGGATATTTCAGTTGACTTCATCTCGGGTTTTCCTGCAGTAAATGGCATAGATGCCATCTGCGTCGTAGTGGATCAATTCTCCAAAGAAGTGGTATTTACGCCATGTTCCAAAGCTATCAACTCTAAAGAACTGGCTATATTATTCCGGGATCATGTATGGTGTAAGCACAGATTGCCCAAAATGGTAGTTTCAGATCGAGGACCACAGTTCTCTTCGGCATTCACAACAGAGTTGTGCAAATTGCTTAAGATCGAACAAAAACTCTCTACCGCATATCATCCGCAAACAGATGGACAAACAGAAAGAGTAAATCGTAATCTAGCGCAATATCTCCGCTGTTATGTATCCAAGAATCAAGAATCTTGGCCAGAATACGTCAAAATGGCTGAGTTTGCCCATAATAACACCGTTACACGTGCTACTGGTAGCATTCCATTCGCTGTCACTAGAAACTATATGCCGCGCATGGGCTTCGAAGTGAAACATGATACATCCATCGCTGGACGATTTCAAACAGAATTGGGAAAAGCACATGCCGAAGTAGAAAACGCCCTTCATGCTAATGCAGAAAAAATGAAAGTGCAGGCTGAAAAGAAGTGATCGGCTACACCGGAATACAACATAGGCGATTCCGTCTGGCTGTCCACAGAACATTTACAGTTACCTTATGCTTCTGTGAAGCTTACACAAAAATGGATCGGACCATTTGAAGTTTTGAAAACTTCGCCCAACACCGTTACCCTTCGACTGCCAGCCAGAATTAAAATACATCCCACGGTCAACATTTCTAGGGTTAAACCATTTAAGGATCAACTGCCAGGACAACCAATTAGCAAGCCTGATGCAGTGCACATTTCGGAAGATGGATCCGAGGAAATTGAAGTGGAATCGATACTCGATTCACATTCAACTCGACGTGGACTCTCATATTTGGTTAAATGGAAGGGATATGACATCAGCAACACCACGTGGCAACCAGCAGCTGACCTTACCAACGCTCCTCTGGCAATTAAAGAGTTTCATCAAAAAAACCCGGCTGTGCCCAGAAAAGTACAGGGAGTTTCTCTCCAGGAATTTGCTTCATTATTTTATGACTCCGGTTGATCTGGAATCTCAACCTAAAGACGGGGTAGTGTTGTAACCATATTCAAACTCACCTCCTTTTTCTCATCTCAATGGTGTAGCACACCGCATTACATAATATGACATCACTGGTCTAGACCGATCACATGACATGACATCATCAATGATGTCAGAGGTCTGGACCTCCTTATCTCTTATCTATAACATCATTAGTCTGGACTGCCTCATGGTAGACACATGTAGCTTACTAATGCCTCATGTATTTAATAGTAGTATACATATATAAGACAGGCCAAGAGTCAAGCTGAGCCCCAGCTTCGACCTCTTGTGTCTTTGTGACCTAAGTCACGGTCCCCCACTTTAGTTCTCCTCTTTTCTTGTGGTTAGTAGAGGCCGACGGTCATGTCCTTTGTTAGGTCACTTCAGGCCATGCACAGACCAGGCCAAGTAGAGCCACAAGGACAGAGAAAGACATAAAGGGGAAAAGGTGTAAGCATCTATGAGTAATCCACAGTATGAATGAGTAAGATAAAGACTGCAGATTGGAAATAAGAAGCAAGTGCGCAGCAGAGAAGATCAGAAGAGAAAGTGCTGTGGCACGAGGACTGCGGGAGCAGTAGAAGAGAAGCTCGGATGAAATACCTGAGATAAGGATAAGTGACACGAGGTGTCGGAAGCAATAAGTGAAACAAAGAAGTGAAGAGGGCATGCAGTGCCAAAGGGAAGAGTCTGAGAGAGAAGGAAGTGGCATAAGCCAACAGGAGCGGTTGGCGAAAGGACAATGGTGAACTGGTGTGATACACAGTATCGGAGACCACAGGTCCAAGGAAAGGGTGACAGGTATATGCCAGTAAGATGACTGGTGAGGTGTGGATAAACCAGCAAGGACAGCTGGTGACACATCTGGAGGTGCAATGAGAGGCGCTGTGGCTAAGACAAAGGAGAAAAGAATAGGGGCCATGGACCAATCGTAACATACAGTGACCTCAAAAACCCTTTCCATACTAACCCCAATGGCAGTGCGCGCAGCGCACTGCCAATCACTGTGGGAATTTCGCTTAGCTTTGGTGGGTATATAAATAGAACATACTCTTGGCTACAGCATTGCCC
>JBBPUL010001112.1:0-11562 GCA_038094675.1 Spongispora temasekensis
CGCCCTTCGTGCCAATGCAGAAAAGATGAAAGTGCAGGCTGAAAAGAAACGATCGGCTGCACCGGAATACAACATCGGTGATTCCGTCTGGTTATCTACGGAACATCTACAACTACCTTATGCTTCTGCGAAGCTGACACAAAAATGGATTGGACCATTCGACGTTTTGAAAACTTCGCCTAACACGGTTACACTTAAACTGCCGGCCAGAATAAAAATACACCCTACAGTTAATATTTCTCGGGTAAAACCATTCAAAGATCAATTGCCTGGACAACCGGTCAGCAAGCCTGATGCGGTGCATATTTCCGAAGATGGATCAGAAGAATTTGAAGTGGAAACCATACTAGATTCTCGCTCCACTCGACGTGGTTTATCATATTTGGTCAAATGGAAAGGATACGACGTCAGTGACGCTACTTGGCAGCCAGCGGCTGATCTCACCAACGCTCCTCTGGCAATAAAAGAGTTTCATCGAAAAAATCCGGCTGCGCCTCGAAAAGTCCAAGGAGTAACTCTCCAAGAATTCACATCGTTATTTTATGACTCCGGTTGATCTGGAATCTCAACCTAAAGACGGGGTAGTGTTGTAACCTTATTCAAACTCGCCTTCATTTTCTGATCTCAATGGTGTGGCACACCAGCTTACGTAATATGACATCACTGGTCTAGACCGATCACGTGATATGACATCATCATGACGTCAGAGGTCTGGACCTCCTTATCTCTTATCTATGACATCATTAGTCTGGACCGCCTCATGGTAGACACATGTAGCTTACTAATGCCTCATGTATTTAATATAGTAAACAATATATAAACCAGGCCAAGAGTCGAGCTGTTCCCAGCTTCGACCTCTTGTGTCTTTGTGACCTAAGTCGCGGTCCCCCATCTTTAGTTCTCTTTTTCTTGTGGTTAGTAGAGGCCGACGGTCGTGTCCTGTCTAGGTCACTTCAGTATCCACATCAAATAGAGCTATGCGTATCCCCATTCAGCTCGTGGTACCCTCGCACACCATGAAAGTCGTCGACTCTCTCACTCTCATTGACTCTGGAGCAGAAATCTCCTGCCTAGACTGGGCTTTTGCCCGAAAACACCGACTCCCTCGTACCCGCCTCGAACAACCCATCTGTGTCTGCAACGTGGATCAATCCATGAACTCCAATGGAGATATTCTATTCTCCACTGAGCTCTACGTCTCCGTCGGGGAAGGAGTGACCCAACAGGTCCTCTTCTACCTCATGAACTGTGGCAAGGAAAACATCATCCTCGGTCTTCCCTGGCTCCGTCTTGCTAACCCAACAATTGATTGGGAAAAGCAAACCATCTCCATCCCTGAGGTCCTTGACCAATCCGCAGACCTCTACCATGCCTACGTCGCTGATCAAAAGCGACATGACTCCCACTACCATGCCCCACCCTTACAAGGCTTTGGGAAAACCTCGACTCGGTGTGTCAACATGACCTCTGAAACCCACAGACACCTACACACGTACTTGGACATTCAGTCTGAGAAACAGTGGCAATACCAAACCCTGAGCCACTATTCCATCAACCATGTCACTCGAGGAGGACCTTACATCCTGCCCTCTGCCACCATCGCCCGCTACTCCGAAGCAACCAAACTTGCGGAGAAAGCCGGAACGCAGATCCAAGAGGTCACCTTGCCTCCGTAATACTCAGACTTCACCAAAGTCTTCGAGGAAAAAGACTGCAAATCACTTCCCCCATCGCAACCCTATGATCATGAAATTAACCTTGACGAATCCTTTGTCCTGAAGATCGGGAAAATCTATCCCTTGTCCCCCGAAGAACAAAAGGCAACCAAAGCCTTCCTAGACGAAAACCTTTACTCCGGGAAAATTCATCCCTCCAAATCCCCATAGGCCTCACCCTTTTTCTTCGTTAAGAAGAAGGATGGCAAACTTCGTCCATGCCAAGACTACTGGTACCTGAACGAACACACCATCCACAATGCCTACCCTCTACCTCTCATCTCCGACCTCGTCGATAAGCTCAAGGGAGCTAATGTCTTCACCAAAATCGACGTTCAATGGGGATACAACAACGTACGCATCAAGGACGGTCACCAGTGGAAAGGCACCTTTATCACCCATAAGGGCCTTTTTGAACCCATGGTCATGTTCTTCGGCATGAATAACTCTCCATCAACTTTCCAGCACTTCATGAATGACTCATTCAGAGACATGATCACTGAAGGGTGGCTCATCATCTACATGGATGACCTGCTTCAACGAATGATGGAATTAGACCTCCACTTACGGCTTAACAAATGCAAATTCGCCACACCAGAGGTGGAATACCTCAGTATGATTGTCAAACCAGGTGAACTTGCTATGGATCCCATCAAGCTTGATGGAATCACCTTCTGGCCTACCCTGAAAAGGGTAAAGGACGTGCGCTCTTTCCTAGGATTCATGAATTTCTACCGGCAATTTATTCCATCATACTCTGACGTCGCCCGCCCCCTCATCGACCTCACCAAGAAAACCACTGCATGGCTTTGGACTTCCCAATGCCAAACATCCTTCGATGAGCTCAAAAAGCTCTTCCTCTCTTGACCCATCCTCCATCTTCCAGATCTCTCCCGACCCTTTGCCATAGCTACCGATGCATCATGCGATGCCACCAGGGCTATTCTCCTCCAAACTGACTCGAATAGGGACTGGCACCCCTGTTCTTATCTCTCCCAATCATTCTCCCCCGCAGAATGAAACTACGACATCTTCGACCGAGAACTCCTCGCCATCATCCGTGCCCTCAAAGCATGGCGCCACTATCTCCGTGGCTCGCAACACCCCGTGCAGGTCTTCACTGACCACAAAAACCTCACATACTTTCAACAGCCCCAGAACCTCAACCGTCGCCAAGCACAGTGGCTCCTCGATCTTGCAGACTTTGATCTCAAGATGACTCACGTCCCCGGTTCTCTGCTCTCTGGCCCCGATGCTCTCTCCCGTCATCCTGACCGACTCTCGTCTGAGTCTGATAACCAGGCCATCACCCTTTTCCCCGAGACCCTCTTTGTTCAAGTCATTGACTCCGTCCTCGCAACCGCCATCCAAAAACACTCTGCCACTGACGAACTCGTCACCCGCCTCTGTGCCGACCTCGAAGGGCCCATCACCGCCCCTAACCTTCACAACCGCCTCTCCGATTGGCAATTCAAGGAACACCTCCTTTGCTATCGTGACCGTATCTACGTCCCCGAACCTGACCACCTTATGGTTATCCAACGTGCCCATGACCACCCCTCCGCCGGCCATCCCGGTTATCTCAAAACCCATCAACTGGTCGCTCATGACTTCTGGTGGCCTGGCCTTGCCACCCAGGTTCGCCGCTATGTCGAGGGTTGTGCCCTTTGCCAACAAAACAAGGCATACACCCACCCCACCATCCCTCCTTTGTCCCCAATCAAATCCCTTGCCTCCCGCCCATTTCAACAGGTCTCCTGTGACCTTATCACGGACCTCCCACTCTCTAATGGTTTTGACAGCCTGTTGGTCATGGTCGACCATGGGCTTACTAAGAGGGTAATTCTCTGCCCTACCAAGAAACAAATCACCGCTGAGGGAATAGCAACCCTCTTTTTTCACAAAGTCTACCATCGTTGGGGCCTCTACGACAAAATCATCTCCAACCGTGGCCCACAATTCACGTCTACCTTCGCTCGGGAGCTTGGAAAGCTCCTGAAATACGACCTCTCCTTGTCCACCACATACCACCCTCAATCCGATGGCGAAACTGAATGTGTCAACCAAGAAGTTGAAACGTACCTTCGGATCTTCTGCGGAAACAACCCAACCGCATGGGCAGACCACATCACCCACGCGGAATTTACGCACAATCACCGCCCCCACTCCGTCACCGGCAAGTCACCATTTTACCTCATGTATGGCTTTGAACCCCGTGCCCTCCCCACGGTTCTTGCGGAAACGCCACTTCCCGCCCTGGAAGAATGCCTCAAGGCTCTATCCGCAGCAAGGAATGAGGCACTTGCCACCCATGAACTTGCATGCCAAGTGATGGCATCTCGCACACGTCGCTCATTCACCCCATTTACGAAAGGAGACAAGATGTGGTTAGAGGCAAAGAACCTCAATCGCCGCATCGCGAACCCCAAGTTCGCGTCCAAAAGAGAAGGACCCTTCATTATCATGGACGTCCTATCCCCTCTGACATACAGACTCCGACTCCCGGTGACATGGAAATTTCACCCCGTGTTTCACGCTTCCCTCTTATCGCCCTATCGCGAAAACAGTGTACACAGCCCGAACTTCCCGGCTCCACCCCCGGAGCTAATAGAAGGCGAAGAGGAATATGAGATTGAGAAGGTTCTGCACCACAGAGGAACACCACGCTCCCGCATGTTCCTGATCCGATGGAAGGGCTACACCGCCGAGGAAGACTCCTGGGTCCCAGAACGGAATCTGAAAAATGCAAAGTCTGCCCTCCAGGAATATAAGAACCTCCACCCGAAAGCCTTCTCTCCCTCAAAGCATTAGCTTCCTCCCCTCACAATGCCTTCCATCGTCTTCGCCCCCTCACCTCTACGCTCCTCCTTTACCATGTCTAATGTCTAAGGCATTGGCCACATGAGGTTAAACTGCATGGCCTGTCCCCTCTCTTGTCCTTCTCATCTCCTTCCCCAGCACTTCGCCCTGGCTGAAGCCTTTGCCAGTGGTCCCTGTCCTTGCAACCCATGCTGCCCTGCCACAGCAGAGAATGGTAGTGTAAAGTCCTCGTCTCTGGTCATTGCTTGGATCCTTCTTGCTGCGCCTATACCCCAGTGTTCCCACATCGTATCCCCACCGCTCCTGCACACGAGTATCCCTAAACTGTGCTTCCCTTCACTCACCACCCTCCCCTGCCAACTGATCAGTCATCTTCGCGTCACCATATCTTATGATCCGCTGTACCGGATTGTTCAATTTCTATATCGGCAGAATCCCCTCGTCGAGCTCTTTCCATCACTCCAACCCTCTCCCCGATCGCCCCATCCCTTCACAAGTTATTGACGATTCTTTGACTTGTCTCATTCTCACCTCGGGCTTTCAAGTTTTCTGGCTGAAGACTCGTTAGGGTTTCGTTGGGAACTCACCCTTACTAAGGGGGTAATGTTACGATTGGTCTATGGCCCCTTTTCTTTTCCCTTTGTCTTAGCCGTGGTGCTTCTCATTGTGCCTCTAGATGTCTCACCAGCCGTCCTTGCTGGTTCATCCACGCTTCATCGGTCGTCCTACTGGTGTATACCCATCACCTTTCCCTTGGACCTGTGGTCTCCGATACTGCGTATCGCCCTGGTTCACCGTTGTCCTTCGCCAACATCCCTCGTTGGCTCATGCCGCTTCCTTCTCTCTTGGACTCTTCCCTTTGGCACCAAGTGCCTTCTTCGCTTCTTTGTTTCACTTATTGCTTCCAACACCTCGTGTCGCTTATCCTTATCTCAGGTATTTCACCCGAGCTTCTCTTCTACTGCTCCCGCAGTCCTCATGCTGCAGCACATTCTCTTCTGATCTTCTCTGCTGCGCATTTGCTTCTTATTTCCAATCCGCAGTCTTCTTCTTACTCATTTATACTGCGGATTACTCATAGATGCTTATCCTCTTTTCCCCATATGTCTTTCTCTGTCTTTGAGGCTCTACTTGGCCTGGTCCATGCGCGTCCCCCGCACGTATATATAGAGGTGTAGCACAAACCTGTAACTTTAGCTTGAGCCTACTTGAGATAGCAATCTATTGCATCTTTGACCCTCTCGCTCCCCTTTTCTCTCCCTTCGAACCACTTGGCCTCACAGCATCTTCACTCGAGAATAATCTGACCTCGTCTTCGACATCGCTACATACTCGCCTAGGTGGAGTAGTGACTAGTCTCTGTGCATTGCGCTCAGGACCTACGCCTCTCGTCTTCGTCTCGCAGCTTTAGGTTGCGCATCGAGTCTACGGCTGACGCTACCCATGCCTGTCGTAACACACACCACATTACGTAATATGACATCACTGGTCTAGACCGATCATGTGATATGAATCATCAATGATGTCAAGAGTCTGGACTCTCTTATCTCTTATCTATGATGTCAGTAGTCTAGACCGCCTCATGTTAGACACATGTAGCTTAGTCATGCCTCATGTATTTAATAGTAAGTAGACATATATAAGACAGGCCAAGAGTCGAGCTGAGCCCCAGCTTCGACCTCTTGTGTCTTTGTGACCTAAGTCACAGTCCCCCATCTATTAGTCCTTTCTCTTTGTGGTTAGTCAGAGGCCAACGGTCATGTCCTTGTTAGGTCAGGTCACTTCATTAGGTTGAAGCTGCCATACATTCACCTCTGCTGCTGCGCCAGTTGCACAAGCGCATTACTCGTCATTCTCACTCACTGTCGGAAAGCCGATCCACAGGCATGAAGTGGTCCATCATTCTATTGGGAATGTGGTTGCACCATGATATCTATAGCTAGGAGAAAAACACTCCTAAATAAAATGTTTTGTCATATGGTCATCTGCCATTGTACTCATTCACTTTGGTAGTGCTTAGACCTCATTTGAGAGGACATGGCTATCTGCAAGGAAATAAGGATCAATCCCTTGGCACAAAGTGGGTTAGCGCAGTGGTACTACCCATGCAAAGTAGCAGAATCGTGAACTCTTCTGTAAGATTCGCAGCCTCAGAGAGCTAAATCTTCAGCTGTAGCCAGGCAGTTTCCCTGGTTCCCCTCCTCGACTCTCCAGTCCTGAGCTGGCATACAAGACTCGTCCTCGTGAGATAAAATCCTCATGGTGCCCTCTTCGTGGTAGTAGCAAGCAAGCAGTTTTTTTTTTAGTATATGTGCACAATCGGCTATGAATTTCTCGCCATTCACAAAACAGCCCCGAAACCTGAGTGGGACTGGACTGGAAATATGAGTTTTCAGTTAGAAGCTGCAAGTGTCCCACCCTACCTCCTCCAACTCTTTTTTGATGCCCAATGTTCTGCTTCCCCTTCCTTCAATCCCTACACTGCCACCGCCTCTTTTAAAATAATTGAAAATGTCTGGTCTCAACCAGAAGATCGACAACCTCGCCGACCAACTGTTGAGTCTTCAGCTCGACATCATGACAAAGGCAAAATGTACCATTGGAGATCCCAGTCTTTGGGACAGGAACAAGAGCACGTTTTGACTATAGTAGGCAAAAATGAAACTCTACCTCAAAGTCAAGAGTCTCGACAAATGAGAAGAGACTTACGTGGTAGTGACCCACTTGATAGGCGATGCAGCCCCCTTCGCTATCAAAATGCTCGAAGAATTCAGGGATAAGGATGTCGGCGAATGGCCCTCAGTTGCTGAAGTAGAAACTGAAATAACTCAGTATTTTGTGATAGGCACTCTCCGCCATGAGGCCTACAAAAAACTCATCAATTTAAAACAAAGTGGCAACTTTACAATATTCATGTGGGATTTCTCAGCATTATTTTCCGATGCCAAATGTAGTAACAAGGAAGCAGTGCACCTATTAAAGAGAGTGGTGCAATATAAGATCCACATCGAGCATGAGCTGCATGGAGCCGCACTCGATGACGATGACTTTAAAGGACTGGTTGAGGCATATACTGCTATCAATCAAAAATTCAATAGAATCGCCCTGGCCAGGCCTAGTATCAGCCCTGCTACTCCTCGCCTCCCGAGCACTCGACCATTTGGTGCTCACCCGTTTCCATGTCCCCTGATCCCAGATCAAAGATTTACTCCGACTGGCACTCAGCCTGGTCAAGGCACTCCAATGGAGATAGACTGACAAACCCCCTGCACCTCGCAGACCCTGGACAATCAAACTTGTTTTGGTTGTCAAAGGAAAGGACACATTTAGGCAATGTGTCCCACCAATCCATCTCATCGCCCCCGTAATCGTGCCTTGTACAAGGCAAGAGAGGCAATCTCCTCTCCCCCTCAGCAAGCCCCAGGATACCATGCAACATCCTGGCACCCCCAACAGTTGCAAACATCTGCTCCACCTCCACCCCCACAAGCACCACAACCAGCGGCAACAGCTCACTGTCAGGCATGGATGACAGAAGAAGCCAAGGCATACTGGCAAGATCAGCTCACAGTAGAAGCATGTGCCAAGGTGGGTTTTTAGCACCGACTTCAGATATGAGGATGTCTGAGGTCTTGGACGATATTTCTTTTACATCTGTTCCTACTTACGAAAATGTTTTAAATACAAAAAATAGCGTTTTGGACTATGTACCAGTTTCAGATTTGTTTGATTCTTATTATGAACCAGAGTGGGAAGAATTGGCCCCTGTAATTAACTCAGTCGATTTGTCTTCCTCCTTTAATTATGAAGTGTTTGATATGCGAGAACTCGCCAAAATGGCTCAGAATGAAAACTATGAGCCTGTCTCATTCTCTTCACATGAACTGTCATCTCAATATGGTAGCCCATCAGACAAATATTCCGCTGTGAAGCCTCAATTGAGCTCGGCCCTGGAAGAAAAACATTGGGTGCTTAATTTCACACAAATACAAAAAAATGACTTAACTTATGAAACCTCTCAACACATCAGAATGATGCCGTATAAGACATGGCATTTATGCGAAAATGCTCTAGAAGTGGAGCTTAAACTACGAAGAAATGACCAATCATCAGTCTGGGTGTCCACTTTAGTCGACAGTGGTGCCACTCATTGTTTTGTCGATCAAGGATTTGTCACAGCCAACGCCATTGCCTGCAAGGAGTTGGCTTGGCCCATTGAAGTAAGGAATGCAGATGGAATGGCAAACATGGGAAAAGGCATTACCCATATATGTCAGATAGATGTGGAAATGAAAGATGGGAATCAAATTGTTTACTTCTTTCCATTAACTTTATATGTATCAAACTTAGCTACAAATGCAGTTTTCTTAGGATATGAATTTTTATGACAGTACAATCCATCCATAGATTAGGTGAATCATACCATGTCTTTTAACCAGTATGACACTGTGCATGTGAACGAAATATCTCTGGAAGAACAAAAACAAATAAAAATGGAAGTTTCCAAAGAATTTCATGATTTCTTAGATGTGTTTTCTAAACAAGAATCCATGCACATGCCATTGCATAAAACTTGGGATCATGCAATCGACTTGAATTCAGATTTCGTCTCTAAGAAAGGACGTGTCATCCCAATGTCCCAGTCGGACCTGTTAGAAATCCACAAGTTCCTTGATGGGGAGCTCGAAAAAGGGTACATTAGATCTTCTAAGTCGCCTCAAACAGCGCCAGTGTTTTTTATACCCAAAAAAAAAAGAAAAAAGAGATTGGTGATGGATTACTGCTACCTAAATGAGGGAACAGTCACGAATGCATATCCATTGCCTCGTATTGATCAACTGGTTGATCGGCTCCGTGGTGCCAATATGTTTACCATGCTGGATCTTTGTTGGGGATACACCAATGTATGCATGAAAGAGGGTGATGAATGGAAAGGTGCTTTCGTCACTCCCTTTAGGTCGTTTGAACCCTTAGTCATGTACTTTGGATACAAAAATGCTCCTGCTACATTTCAGGCTATAATGGATGATTTATTCCATGATTGTTACAATGACACAGGTGCTTATCTGGACGATCTCATTGTTTTTACAACTGGTCTCTCATGTGCTGAGCAAGCCCAATGCGTCCGCGAAGTATTGCAGGTCCTACGGGATAATGACCTGTATTGCAAACCTTCAAAATGTTTCTTTTTTAAATCTTCAGTCGACTATCTGGGTATGGTCATATCTATAGACGGGGTAGACATGCAACATAATAAAACAAAAGCAATTGCGGAATGGCCCCAACCACAATCAGTCAAACAAGTTCAGTCGTTCTTGGGACTCTGTAATTATTATCAACATTTTATTGAGAACTTTGCACATACGGTGAAACTCTTGATGGAGTTAACCAAAAAAGATGTCCCATGGTCTTGGGGACCTGCTCAAGAAGATGCGTATCTAACTTTAAAAGAAAAATTTACAAAAGCACCCCTACTTGCATACCCAGACAGTACGAAATAATTAAGAGTAGAAACTGATGCATCAGACATCGCCACAGGAGCAGTGCTCTCGGTTCATTGTGAAGACGGTCTTTGGAGACCTTGCGCCTTTATATCTTACTCTTTTGATGCTGTAGAAAGGAATTACCCTATTTATGACAAAGAAATGGCCACTATCATTTGCGCACTCAAAGAATGGTGTTATTACCTTATTGGGAGTCCACGATTTGAAATCTGGACAGATCACAAAAACCTCAAGTACTGGAAAACCCCACAAACCCTTTCACCATGCCAAGCTCATTGGCATGCCACATTACAAGAGTTTAATTATATACTGATCTATAAGCCCAGATCCACAAATGCTAGGGCAGACGCGCTGTTCAGGAGACCAGATCATGGCGATGCAGTGCAGAACCTAAACGAAAATATCATGGTGTTACCTCCACAGGTAATCATCAACGATGTATACCTAGAATCACCTTTCCTGGAGAAACTACAAAAAATGTCAAAAAATCTAAAAATACCCTCCTCTGTAACATGCTGGTTCAATGAACAGCAATCAATGACTCCAATCATGTCTTTGTACCTCCAGGATTAAGGATAGAACTTCTCATGCTGTGCCACAATTTGCCAATTGCAGGACATGCAGGACAACAGCGCACACTCTCTACCATATCTCAACACTTCTTTTGGCCTGAAATGAAAAAAGAAATCAATGATTACATAGATCATTGTTAAATTTGTGCACAGTCTAAATCATTATTGTGACCCCCGGCAGGGAAACTCATGCCATTACCCATTCCTAAACATCCCTGGGAGGATATTTCCATTGACTTCATTTCTGGATTCCCCACAGTCAATGGCATAGATGCCATCTGCATAGTGGTAGATTGATTTTCTAAAGAAGTGGTGTTTACACCCTGTTCTAAATCCATCAATTCCAAAGATCTGGCTATCTTGTTTCGAGATCATGTATGGTGTAAGCACGGGTTGCCCAAAACAGTGGTATCAGATCAAGGACCGCAGTTCTCTTCTGCATTCACAACAGAGTTGTGTAAATTGCTCAAGATTGAACAGAAACTCTCTACCGCCTATCATCCGTAAATGGACGGACAAACAGAATGTGTAAACCATGATCTGGCGCAATATCTCTGCTGTTACATTTCCAAGAATCAGGAATCTTGGCCAGAATATGTTAAACTAGCAGAATTCGTGCATAACAACACCATCACTTGTGCTACTGGTAGCATACCCTTTACAGTAACTCGAAATTACATGCTGCGCATGGGATTTGAAGTAAAAAATGATTCTTCTATTGCTGGTCGATTCTAATCGGAGTTAGGAAAAGCACATGCCAAAGTAGAACACACTCTTCATGCAAATGCAGAAAAAATGAAAGTGCAGGCTGAGAAAAAGAGATCGACTGCACCAGAATATAAAAAAGGTGACTCTGTCTGGTTATCTACAGATCATTTACAATTGCCCTATGCTTCTGTGAAGTTAACCCAAAAATGGATTGGTCCTTTTGAGATTTTGAAAGTCTCACCA